>JAHPZR010002106.1:12500-17500 GCA_019787425.1 Platygyra sinensis
CCTATCTTGGAATCTCGGAGATGCAAGTATGACGGTTTGTGGAGAAAGCCATGAGGAGTCTGTTAAGTTTTGAAGCGTCGTGTCCTTTGCCGGACGTATCATTATTGCTAAATATTTTTTTTTTCTGAAGATCGTTGTTATGCTAAGAAATTCGTGTAGTGTTATTTGTGGTTGTCAATCCCTAGGCTGGCATTTCCTTCAGTGCACGTAACAGAGCCACTACATTTAAGGAGCACGTTCAGTTTCAAACGTTATAGCAATTGTCCAACACTTCAGCCACTTTCTACTGATCTACGCTTTTCATCAGTCGTCGAGTCAAGTTTAGTGCGTGTGCTAACCAAAGTGAGTAACCTTTCTATTTCTTTTATTCAGCTTTCGTTCTTCGGTTTTGACTTATTCAGTTAAGTTTTCACGCCGGTTATCACCGAGATATATTACTCTAATGTAGGCTAAGGCCCCGTTTACACGGGTCCGGACAAATCTTTGCACAGACAAAAACTTGCACGGTTCCACCTTGCGTTTACACGGAACCGGCGGAACTGGAGGAATTTTTGAACGGCTAAGTGTGCAAGTTTGGGACCTGAAAAAAGCAGGTCGACTTTTTGACCGGCACGGTTCCATATTTGTACGGACTCGTGTAAACACCCGAACCGTGCAACTTTTTGCTCACATAGCGCGGTTATCGCCTGGAATCAAATGCCGCAGCTGGTCTAAAATTTGCACGGATCCGTGTAAACACCACTGCAATAGAATTTGCACGGATCCATGTAAACAGGCGATCCAGGAACAAAATACGTCGTGCAAAAATTTGTCCCGACCCATGTAAACGGGGCCTAAGTAGGTAACGTTAACGAGTTGATTTATGCATGTGACGTTCTTCGTCACGTGTAACTTTTACCTTGCAAAGTTAGCTGTATTTTATCTTTTTAATTGCTACCGCAGACTATATAGATGACAGGTACACACGGCAACAGTGACCATCAACGTGGACTGGCAAGGGTGAAGCAGAAATTGTACAGGGCTAAGAGGGAGAGAAGGGGAGGAAGGAACTGTACGACATAGCGAAGCTCCGAGATCATAATGTTAAGAAACAGTTTCATATTACAATTGAAATCCGAAACAGCATCGAACAAGACTGGCTATATTGGAGACGATATACTGTGACGAGGTGCAGATACTGTTCTCGGGGAAAGGAAGGATCAAGTCAAAAATTAGTGGCCGAACATACAGCCCATACAGGAGAATGGATGAGAAAATGCAGATCGAAGAGCAACTTGGACGAGTAGGAAGAGCTCAAGAGAGAGGAGTACAGAAGAAAAGAAATGGAGGTGAACGCGAGTGCAAGAGCAGACAAGTGAAAAATGTTAGACAACATTGAACACGAGAAGGAAGTAGCAAGGGACACTGAGTAGCATCAGTGACCTCTACGGATTTACGAAGTAGATAGTTCAGGAAAAGACAAACATGATGACAGCCATTAGAAGGGGGACGTTGGGATTTTCGGTTTTGCGGATTTGGCCA
This sequence comes from Platygyra sinensis, assembly GCA_019787425.1. NCBI lineage: Eukaryota > Metazoa > Cnidaria > Anthozoa > Scleractinia > Merulinidae > Platygyra > Platygyra sinensis. Next base: position 14,022 of record JAHPZR010002106.1, read on the forward strand.
ATTTTTGGTTCGGTTTCTCGGTTTTCGCTTAAAAATTTTTCGGTTTTGGCGCTTTGTGCGGTTTGCGGGTTTTCTCCAATTTTGTCTTTGGTTTTCGGTTTTTGTCAACAATGATGGCGGTTTTTCGGATTCTCCTGCCCAATGCATTTAACGGTTTTTCTGGTTTTGCCAAGGAAGTTACACCTCGCAGCCACGCTAAAACTGTAATTCCAAGGGACCACTTACAGTTAGAGGAATCCATGACAAGCCATTTGGGTCGTAACGGCTGCCAAGCAACCCGGAGGAGGAACATGGGTTAATTCAGTTTTGCCGGGTATGTGCCGCTGGCCTCCATCTTAGTCACTTTTGGGCAAATATGTAATTTTCGCGATCCCAACTTAGTCGCTTTCTATTTAAGTATGTACCTTATATTGAATAAAACACACTACATTTCATCCCCAGAGCAAAAATTCTGGTACGTTTACTAGCCGTAAATATGAAAAACTGTCTTACCCCACGAATCAGAAAATGTGCGACCCCATTCTAGTAACTCTATTGAAAATGGGACCCCAAGATAGCCAATCCAGTCGTGAAAATGCGACCCATTCCAGCGGCACATCTCCATTAGCCTCTAATAAGAAAGTACTCCCCCCCGGGCCAAGCTGTCTATGGAAAGGTTAATATAACATCAAAGCAAAAGACTGCAGTGGACTATCGAGTTTTTATAGCTCATTTGCAAGTTGTCTCCCTTTTCTGTCTCGGGAATAACATTGCCGGCTCACTCGCTGTGTTCACGTGGAATAAAAGCGAAGGATCACTAAGTAGAAAATACTGTTAAAAATTTCGAATCTTGATAACAGTCAATGCTCGCGCTCTGACTGGTCAATTACCTGTCATTTATTGTGCCAGTGAACTCAGAAATTTCGTGCGTCTTCTGAATTATTCTTAAAAATCAATTCTTCTCGTGTCCTTTCAACATCCCGCATGGCTAATCATCCTATAAACGTGCAGTCCATCCATTAAACAAAACAGTCATAATATATTTGTCTACCTAGTGATGTGTGATTCGCAAAGGTTACACATACACAGCTCGAATCCGTCTATTTTAAGAAGGGAGGAAAACCGGCAAAAAACCCTCGAAGTCATGTTGAGACCGACTGAAACGAGGTCATACGAGGGGCGCACAATTAACGTTAGCGGCTGACTCCGTAAGACGTACAGCGCAGAAAATTTCCTGATGGTCAACTCCGTTCAACAGGAGTTAACCTTCGGTGAACTAACAGGAATCAGTGTTTTTTTTCTGCGCAAGCCGTACACCTACAATTATTGGTATATTATTTATGGGCACATTGACGTTACAGTCTTTTATTAGTGCGTGAAACATTTGTTCAATTCATCTTTAAACTGAGCTATGAAACCACTCAGTTGAGGGCAGGTCAATTTGTTGGGCTCATGCGTCCCCGTGAAAGGAATGATCAATAAAAGAAACTGATTCTTGAATTTATCTCTAAACTGCACTTCACAAGCATAAATTTCTTTCATTCATCAATTCCTTTCATGGTTAAAATATGTTGGTGAGGACTGCACTGGAATCGCAGAGGTCTATGGGTTGGAATCGTGTTTAAGTCACCTGAGTTTATCGAGAGAATTGCTTAAATTGTCTAGAAAGTGTGAGGATCATTTCTTCAATTCGTGAAGTTGAATGTCACTTAAAGACGTTGGATCTTTGAATTGAATCTTCTGAAAGCTAAATCCATCTCCTTCTAAACGAGAGCATGTAGCATTAGTCGTGTCTTGAACCTAAACCTATACTCAAGACACGTGAGGGTGATGAGGGTGGCCAAGAGTTTATGCGTGACCAGGGGCGTAGCCACGATTTTTCAAAGGGGAGAGGGGGGCCAAACTGTTATCAAACAGAGAGTACTCGCTTTTTCGCGACCTGAATATTGTAGGTCATTTGCTTCAAAAAGGCTTTAAAGGAGGGTCACGGGCATCCCAGGACCCCCTCAATAGCTAAGCCCTTGGTGATGTGTGATTCAGAAAACTACAATACGAAGAGTGAAATTCACTTAAAGAGCATGCAGACTGTTTTGTGAATTTGTGAATGAACGTGATCATTATGTGATCACAACAGATTGTTTTATTTGCTGGGAATTAATTTTGGCGATTGACGCGAAGTCCGAGATAAATTGCTCAAAATATTTTGTTTTTACCGAGTATATGCAATGGGAGTACATATTTTCAAACAGTACTACAGTGTGCGCACCCTTAGTAAAACTAGTAAAACAGATCATTTTTCTTTGTCATTCGATTACATTAATATCTGCATTGACTGATTGTTCCAAAGGGTCTTGAAAGGAGCAGATGAGAAATGACTTGGAAAACAAAACAACATTTTAAAATTTTTTTACAAGACATGTTTCGACATACTTATGCCATCTTCAGTTGTGATGAGTTTTAGATGGATGAATTAATACAGTATTCACATACCTACAATGAAAATTAAATGAACTGGCTAAGATACTTAGATGCTTATCGCCCTGACAAAGCCGTGAAAAATGAAAAAAGTAAGTTAAAACTGAATAACCAGCGAGACTAAACAAAACGAGAAAAGCCAAAATGTTGTAGTTGTTGGTTAAAAGCAGGTTTGTTCCATTTGATATGCAAAGCTGCTTCTATTTTAATTTTGAAACGCGAGTTGGCTGAGTATAATATTGTCAACCATTCAGTGGAGCAAAACAAACTTTTGATGACGTAAGATGTTTGTATACGTGAGAGACCTTGTCCGAAACAAGGTGCTCACATACACGAGTAGAGATACGACGAGTGGTTTCGCTAATGTAATTGGCATTACATCAAGCAGAAGTAAATTTATACACCAAGTTGAGCAGAGACCCCGTGGCACAAAGAGGCCCTGTGGCACAACCCTGACAAATCGTACTGATTATTATACATTAAACTCTCTAACTGTTTTCGAATTGGCCGAAAGCGTACAGTGAATTTTCGAAATCAGCGCTTGTCCCGTCATAACTACAAATTATACAATAATCATGCCAACGACACTCAAGGTCACGGGTAATCATGTCTTGTGTGTCCGCAGTGCATGATTTCTTAGGGTAATCATGTCAACTTCGCGCAATTCGTGTTGCTTGCCGTAAGTGAAGAAGCAGAAACATGACTTCCAAATTTTTTGCGTTCAATGTATAATGAAACAATTATAAGGTCTGGTTTTTGTGATATCCAGAGTAATCAATGTCTCAGTAAGGGTTTTCAGCCTCAGCCTACAGCTTCAGCTGACAACCCTTACCTCGCCCTTGATTCTTCTGGATATAAGTATAAGTATAAGTATAATTATAATTTATTTACCGTCAGGTACACGGGGAGTGGTTGCCCAATCTCCCGAGCCGGAGGCTCATGATAAAAGTGACTGACTAAAAGTACATTTAACAAAGTCTCATCCAATGATTGACAACTATTCACCGAAGTGGTGGTGGCTAGCG
>JAHPZR010002106.1:25000-42749 GCA_019787425.1 Platygyra sinensis
CTCTCACGTATACAAACATCTTACGTCATCAAAAGCTTGTTTTGCTCCACTGAATGGTTGACAATCAGGAGCCATTATTAATCAGGGACGGAGACCGTAGGTCTTGGGATGCGCGTCATATATCTGAACCCAGGATGTTTCAGCGTGGTGAAAGGAAACAGCACAAGTGCGTATTCCTCTTTCTCGTTCCTTGTTGCTGAATCACCTTGAACCTCAATCCAGCCAAAACCAAACTCTTACTACCCATAATGCCAATCGGTATTGTCGCGAACGCTTTTACACTTTGGTGGGACGTACAACCTTTGTCGAAACAGCTGTATATGAGTTCGATGTACGCTTTCACACCAAAGTGCGAAGTCCAATCTGTCATGTTTTACTAGTGCAAAACACGCATCGGCGCGGGTGCTCTTATTCATCGACAAAACTAAGCAGCATCCACGGACATAAACCTATAGTCACTTATTGGGTCTAAACGCTGCTATATCCAAACATATCCAACTAGCTTTTTTTCTGTGTTGTGGAAAAACCGTTAATCTTCTTCATATGTGAAATTTAGGTTGGAGTAATGCGAAGTCCTTGTAAAAGGAGCAGCGGAACTCAACTTGGTCAGCGATATAAAGCGGGACATACCTAAATTCGGCACTGTCTTCACTCAAACTGGAGTAACTTACGGCGAAAATACTCAAGCAAAATTCCAACAACCATAAAGGCGTTGAGTTGTGGGCCAAAAGCATAAACGCTTTCGGGAATTTCGGACGCCATTTCCCCTGCGCGACATCCGCGAAAATCCTCGCAGCAATGTACGCGTGTGTGCCGCAGGCGATGGCGCAATTTGTTCTAAAAATTGAAAAATTGTCCCATATCATGGGGCTAACCCCAATACTAGAAATGGCGCGCGCTCCTTTACGGTCTCCGTCCCTGATTATGGCTCCTGTTGACAATATTATACTCAGCCAACTCGCGTTTCAAAATTAAATAAAAGCAGCTTTGCATATCAAATGGAACAAACCTGCTTTTAACCAACAACTACAACATTTTGGCCTTTCTCATTTTGTTCAGTCTCGCTGGTTTTTCAGTTTTAATTAACTTTTTTCATTTTTCACGGCTTTGTCGGGGCGATAACCATCTAAGTATCTAAGCCAGTTAATTTAATTTTCATTGTAAGTATGTGAATACTGTATCAATTCATCCATCTAAAACTCATCACAACTGAAGATGGCATAAGTATGTCGAAACATATCTTATAAAAAAAATTTAAAATGTTGTTTTGTTTTCAAAGTCATTTCTCATCTGCTCCTTTCAAGACCCTTTGGAACAATCAGTCAATGCAGATATTAATGTAATCGAATGACAAAGAAAAGTGATCTGTTTTACTAGTTTTACTAAGGGTACGCACACTGTAGTACTGTTTGAAAATATGTACTCCCATTGCATATACTCGGTAAAAACAAAATATTTTCAGCGATTTGTCCCGGACTTTGCGTCAATCGCCAAAATTAATTCCCAGCAAATAAAACAATCTGTTGTAATCACATAATGATCACGTACATTCACAAATTCACGAAACAGTCTGCCTGCTCTTTAAGTGAATTTCACTCGTCGTATAGTTTTCTGAATCACACGTCACCAAGGGCTTAGCTAGTGGGGGTCGTGGGATGCCCGTGACCCTCCTTTAAAGCCTTTTTAAAGCAAATAACCTACAATATTCAGGTCGAGAAAAAGCGAGTACTCTCTGTTTGATCACAGTTTGGCCCCCCTCTCCCCTTTGAAAATCGTGGCTACGCCCCGGGTCACGCATAAACTCTTGGCCACCCTCATCACCCTCACGTGTCTTGAGTATAGGTTTAGGTTCAAGACACGACTGATGCCCGGGACTGATGCTACATGCTCTCGTTTAGAAGGAGATGGATTTAGCTTTCAAAAGATTCAATTTAAAGATCCAACGTCTCTAAGTGACATTCACCTTCACGAATTGAAGAAATGATCCTCACACTTGCTGGACAATTTAAGCAATTTTCTCGATAAACTCAGGTGACTTAAACACGATTCCAACCCAGAGACATCTGCGATTCCAATGCAGTCCTCACCAACATATTTTAACCATGAAAGGAATTGATGAATGAAAGAAATTTATGCTTGTCAAGAGCAGTTTACAGATAAATTCAAGAATTTTTTTTATATTGATCATTCCTTTCACGGGGACGCATGAGCCAAACAAATTGACCTGCCCTCGACTGAGTGATTTTATAGCTCAGTTTAAAGATGAATTGAACAAATGTTTCACGCACTAATAAAAGACTGTAACGTCAATGTGTCCATAAATAATGTACCAATAATTGTAGGCGTACGACTCGCTCAGAGAAAAACACTGATTCCTGTTAGTTCACCGAAGGTTAACTCCTGTTGGACGGAGTTGACCATCAGGAAATTTTCTGCGCTGTACGTCTTACGGAGTCAGCCGCTAACGTTAATTGTGCGCCCCTCGTTTAAGTCGGTCTCAACATGACTTCGGGGGATTTTTTGCCGGTTTTCCTCCCTTCTTAAAATAGACGGATTCGAGCTGTGTATGTGTAACCTTCGCGAATCACACATTTATAGGTACACAAATTTATTATGACTGTTTTGTTTAATGGATGGACTACACGTTTATAAGATGAATAGCCCTGCGGGATGTTGAAAGAACACGAGAAGAATTGATTTTTAATAATAATTCAGAAGACGCACGAAACTTCTGAGTTTTCTGGCACAATAAATGACAGGTAATTGACCAGTCAGAGCGCGAGCATTGACTGCTATCAAGATTGGAAATTTTTAACATTATTTTCTACTTAGTGATCTTCGCTTTTACTCCACGTGGACACAGCGAGTGAGCCGGCAATGTTATTCCCAAGACAGAAAGGGGAGACAACTCGAGCTATAGAAACTCGATAGTCCACTGCAGTCTTTTGCTTTGATGTCATATTGAACTTTTCATAGACAGCTTGGCCCGGGGGGAGTTCTTCCTTATTAAAGGCTAATGGGGATGTGCCGCTGGATGGGGTCGCAATTTCACGACTGGATTGACTATCATGGGGTCCCATTTTCAATAGAGTTACTAGAATGGGGTCGCACATTTTCTGATTTGTGGGGTAAGACAGTTTTTCATATTTACGGCTAGCAAACGTACCAGAATTTTTGCTCTGTGGATAAAAATGTAGTGTCTTATTCAATATAAGGTACATACTTAAATAGAACGCGACGAAGTTTGGATCGCGAAAATTACATATTTACCCAAAAGTGACTAAGATGGAGTATATAATTGACCACAGAATAGACTACAATGGGGCAGGGGTTCTGAGAGGCCAGCGGCACATACCCAGCAAAAATTAACCCATGCTCCTCCTCCGGGCTGCTTGGCAACCGTTACGACCCAAATAACGGCTGCTTAAGGACGTTCGCGCCAATTGTTACTGCGCACCCTTACTGCGCACGAAATTCACATGCCACGTCATGCATCGCGCGCGCGCGCGCTAAGTAGTAAAATGAACAAAGATAGGGCAGGTGCCCATTGCTAAATCTTTGATTGGCTTTAACGATCTTGAACGTTCGGTGACCCCTACTTTTCTTCTCAGAAACAGATTTAATTTACAATTATCTCCACATCGTCCAAAAATGAACAAAAAATCAATGTGGGAAGTTAAAAAAAATGAAGATTTCTGTCCACGGGACATGGAATTCTGTCATCTTGCGGCTGCAAGGCGCGTGAAACCATGGTCGCTAAATGCGAACTTGTTCTTTGAATACCCTCACCAGTTGACTAAATTCTCTTAAAAGGTCCATTTAAACCATATTTGGCAGAGAACACTTCCCTTCAAAGCTCTAACTGCAATATTTTGGGACTTTCAGCCACTTTGGTATTTTTCGCTTTTGAAGCCCGATTTACTCAGATTTAGGTGTTCTTCTGGGCATGTTCTCTCTGAAACGAAGTCGATGACCCCCCCTTTTTTTACATTTCTGACATCACTAACTCATCATCTTTCAATGGTAAAATTTTTAGAAAAAAATCAATGTTAGAAAATTTTCGCGCGAACGTCCTTAAGAGATTAGGCTTGTCATGGATTCCTCTAACTGTAAGTGGTCCCTTGGAATTACAGTTTTAGCGTGGCTGCGAGGTGTAACTTCCTTAGAAAAACCAGAAAAACCGTAAAATGCATTGGGCAGAAGAATCCGAAAACCGCCATCATTGTTGACAAAAACCGACAACCAAAGACAAAATTGGAGAAAACCCGCAAACCGCACAAAGCTCCAAAACAGAAAAACCGCGATTTTAAAAGCGAAAACCGGGAAACCGAACCAAAAATTGGCCAAATCCGCAAAACCGAAAATCCCAACGTCTCCCCTAGAGAAGTTTTGTGAAATAGGGAGGTTTTTGAGGAGACACAACGCAAACAACACGAGGATCGTGAGACCAGTTATCAGTGTAATTTTTTGTTTCATTTTCGGTATTAAAGCGGGAAATTGTCTGTACATCGTAAGTGCTTTTGTTTGCCGTACAACTACGGGACACAAGTGGTGCCGGGACCAGGATATTCCGGAAGAAAAGGGGTGAAATTTTCAACTCAAGGCCTCGTACAAACACGGAAGACTCGGACAAAGGAATTTTGACCAAGAGAAGACGGACGTCTCAGAACAAGAACAACATCTCGAGAAGAAACTCAAGAAAGAGATTGACAAATTTAAGTTCTACTTAGAAGGCGATGAGCTGTTGAAAACGACGATTACAGTGTGATGGCGCTTGCGTGCAAAGCGAACACAGGCGGCCCAGACGTTGAATACGATTAATACGTGACATTAGTCTGTTGACGATTGCGTTACGATTTTAGCCGTTTATAAGACAATGTATGGAATGCTTTGAAAATTGCTCTAAATGCTACCTGTGGAGAATAATTTCAATAAAAATGGCTTACCTCCTGGTTACATTGCGTTATTTTGGTGTCTCTGGGGTACTGGAGGTGGTTTAGAGCCATTTAGGCGAGTTTTACGTTCTGGCGGTTTGCTTTTTGAAGCAACGTCAACCAAGGTGAGAATAGTGTTCGACGCTAGCGCGAGACCCCATCCACTTGCCAACAGTGTGAATGAATGCATGTTCACCGGCCCACCTCTACAACCGGTACTGTGGAACATCTTGATTAGAACGCGAATGTCAAAAGACATGCCGCTGGCGGACCTTCAAAAGGTGTTCTACAATTACATCAAAGATGAGGACAGAGATGCGTTTCGCTTCTTGTTCAACATAAACGGCAGAGAGGATCATTTGCGTTTTGCAAGAGTGCCCTTCGGAGCAGAAGCTAGTGCCTTCATGCTTGGGGCTACCCTTCAGTATCATTTCAATAGGCAACCACCAGAGTTACAAGATACTGTCCAAGCGCTAAAAGAAAACACTTATGTGGACAATCTCATGAAAATCGGAAATGGTGTGGAGGAGCTAAAGGAGTTCAAACAAGAATTAACTGACTATCTTGAAGGCGGCAGGTTCCCAGTACACAGGTGGAAGTCCAACATCCCAGAATTAGACGATGAGGACAATCTAGCCAAGTTGCTCGGACTCGCGTGGGACAAGTGGGAGGATGCGCTAAAGATCCAAGCACAGATACAGGGTGAACGAACACCAACGAAACGATCCATACTCAGTCAACTCTTAAGTATATATGATCTACTCGGCGTAATTTCACCGACCATGGTGGAGGGCAAGCGAATTTACAGGGAGGCATGCGATGAAAAGTTTGGCTGGAACACTGAAGTGAACAGTGTCAATGGGCGACATTGGCTCAAGTGGAGTAGTCAGCTGAGGAACATCGAAGTGCCCAGGAGTGTAGCCAGAGACATCAACAAGATAAAGGTTGTACTACTCCACGTTTTCGCGGACGCCAGCAACACAGCGTGTTCAGCGGTGGCCATTGCTGTAGTGGAGTACTCAACAGGTTTTATGAAGGTGCTGCTCACGTCAAAGTCAAGGATTTCAAAACGTACCACATGGATTTCAAGACTAGAACTGTTTAAGCGGCCAGATGGCCGCAAACATGGTGAAAAATTTACTGACAGCACTGAAGCGGCGTCCTATTACTTCAGTGAGCAAGTGGATGGACAGCATGGTTGCGCTATTCTGGATCTGAAACCCAGGAAGAGCATGGAAAACATTCGTATCCAATCGAGTAACGAAAATTGCTGAAATCACCCAAGAGACGGGAATCGAGTGGAGATATTGCCCAACTGAAAGGAACCTGGCAGACGTAGGAAGCCGTGGCGCCTCACTAGAAAAGATGCAGAGAGGACAATGGTTTGAGGGGTCGGAGTGGTTGCTAAAGGAAGAGGAGTGGCCAAAATAACCGGAGTTAGAAAAAACGGAAAGCGTTAGCGAAGAACACAGGTCAGAAACGGAAGAAACGCTTTATTCAGCTAAGAAGGAGCGTGATGAGTGGGACGCACTCCTTGCTAGAAGCAAACTCTGGAGAACCTTCCTAATGACTGCGTGGGCACTACGGTTCAAACATAACTCACTCACCAAGAAACAAAAATCGAAGAAGAGAACGAGACCGTTGACGACCGTGGAGTTGAGTTACGCAAGAGACTGATGGATAAGGACGGAGCAGGCAGGAGTGGAACCAGATATCAAGAGCCCCGGTTGGATGTTAATAACAGAAGAAAACAGTGGTATTTTCAAATACAAGGGGAGGATCCCTGGTTACCAACCGACGTACATTGAGACAAGCTCAGACGTCATATCATCATAGGAGTCGCAAGCACCATGGCAGCAGTGAGAGAGGAGTGGTGGATACCTCAACTGAGATCAAAGGTGAAGAAGTTAATCAATAGCTGCTACTTGTGTAAGGTGTTTAGCACTCGACCATACGGGCCAACAGAAACAGCTGCACTACCTCCATTCTGCACAGAATGTGGGAGACCATTTGAGACCGCAGGAATCGATTTCTCAGGACCTCTCAGTTGCAAGATTTCCAAGAAAGAGCAAGGCGAGTGTCACATCTTGATATTCACATGTGCAACATCACGAGCGGTTCACTTAGAGATGAATAAATCCCAAACAGCAGGGGAATTCCAGAGAAAGCTCAACGGATTCATCACACGCCGTACCAGACCAAAACGCATCGTGTCGGACAATGCAGCCGTCTTCAAAACCACAGCCACCTGGATCAGGAAGATTCGCAAGAGTGAAGCGCTGCAATACCTTTTAGCGCAACAGAAGATAATGTGGCAGTTCAACTTATCACGATCGCCGTGGTGGGGAGGATTATACGAAAGGCTAATCAAAGAGGGGAAGAGAACCTTGTACAAGACAATGGGGAGAACACACCTAGAGTACGCGCAAGTTGAAGCTGTAGTGATGGATACCGAACGACACCTCAACAACCGTCCCCTGACGTACATGGAAAGCGAAACAGGAGAGGAACAAGCGTTGACGCCCAGCGCAAACATGTGGGGACAAGAGGCGTATACCATGGAAGACATAGAGTTGGAGGGAGATAAAGTCATCAGGTTACATGTGCGATTAATTGAGAAAAGGCAACATGTGTGGCAGAGGTGGAAGAAGAGTATGTTCACGACCAAATGGAAAGTCGCCGAATCAAGAGAGGCGTGAGTGATTACCCAGAAATCGAAGCGATCGTACGTATCATCGGTGATGAGAAGAACAGAGGAGAATGGAAGAAAGGTCGTGTTCTTAGACACATCAGAGGCAAATACGGAGTCGCAAGAGGGACCTGTACCGGCGAGTGAGCTGAGTGACCAGGGGATATCATCTGGAATAAGTTCCATAAGTGGAAAACTGTGGAACGAAAGAACCAGCTTTGGCTTCTAATCAGAACGATTTGCCTTCGGATGTGGAAATCTTATAATCTGGATTAATTGAACTTGGTTTAATCGGAGTGTTTTCTAAATTAAACATTTGTTAGCCTGTTTGTTTCTTAAAAAAAACTGAGAGGTAGTGATCTGCGAATGAGCTAGAACATTGCAAATGGCCCTGTGCAATTTGGATCAAGCTTTTTCACTCCTGAAGTGATTTTGTCGAGCAAATGAGTCGTCAAGTAACACAATGTTGCGGCTTTCAGTATGAAAGCCACAACCATGTGCTTCCTGCATTTCTCCTTCCAAACACGGACCACAGCGATGTTCAAATAGGACATCTGCAGCCAAAACGAGAACGAATTAAAAACGATGGAAACGCGATAAAAGAACCGAGGGGACGCGAGCAAACAAAGGGCAAGGAATTATTCCCTTGGCTTCAGTAGACGTTCGTGGGGGAGGAAGAGTACGTGACGAGCACAAAGAATGTCTGTATAGGAAGCTATCGTATATAGGGAAGAGCTGTTAACCAAATCAAGAGGCTGAAAATAGAAAGCCTACACAGTGTTGTGGCAAAATTTCTCTTGACTGTAGCACACTCTTATCCAGCACTTGTCTCAATGACCTCGAGAGGGACTGAGCATGTAGCCCGGGGCGTGTAGACAGTACATGTACAGTCAACTCTCTCTTAACGGACACCTCTATAAGGCCCTGTTCGCACTACGCGAAATTTTGTTTGGTTTGCAAAAAAATCTGTCAACGCGAAGCCATTTCTAGTGCGAACAATTTTTTGCACCGAACAAAATTTTTGCAAGCGCCACGAAACTTCAAAGATTCCGTCGACTAGCTTTAGAGGCTGTAAAAATTTTGTCAGGCGAGAAAATCCTTTGTTCCTTGACATCCATCCGTCGTTGGGTCATCAAATTTTGCAACATATGGATTAAGAAGCGAACGTGACCGTATGACTTCCCGCGAATGTTCTCTCACTGAACATATTAAGAGCCTCAGTAAATCGTCGAATGACTCTCTACCCGTTCGCATATTACTACGGATCAAGATCTCAAGAAAATATAGCTGGACAGGTGCAGATGGATCTGCGGGGCGAGGAAATATCCAGTGCGGGTGAAATTAAACGACGGCGATGGAGGCGTCTTCTCTGCTGAATCATGTAAAACCTCCACATAACAGGCGAATCGTAGCAACCAAAACTATAACTAATTGTTGATGTAGCAAGAACAAGTTCTGTATGAAAAGCAAAAGGCAATAAATTGCCATGAAAACATTTCGGGGGAGCATTTTTCATTCACAAATTCGAGCGGAAACTTCGCGCGAAACAGACACCTACACACATTTCACGACATCTTGATGGTAAATTAAAATTAAATCAGTCATCATTTTCTTCCATTCAAAAAATAACTCGGAGGTGACAACCGAATAGTATTGTATTGTATTGTATTGTAATCTAAAACAGTTATTTTCTTGCTTTCTTGCTTCCACAACGCTGCAAGATGAAATCCTTGTATCAATTAAGCAGCGATAGTCAACGCTAGCTTCGACGATTTTAAACTGTTGCACCTGAAACAATTCACGATCAGAGATTTCTTTTCTTCTAAAGTGCATGCCCACCAAAGCCATGACGCTATTAACTTATGCCAATTGTTTTTTTTGTTTAGAAAAAAATGATATATTTTTAGACTTGGTGCAGCGAAAGACAGTCCTGAGTCATAAGATAGTTATGTTCCCGTTTGCAGAATGTACCGTTCACTGTTTGGACTCTAGTTAACCCTTTTTATTGTAATACAAGAGATTCAATTTTATAAATCATGATGTTTTTGTTCCAGTTTGTAGGTTTCGTTGAAGTAAATAACCTAAAACAAACTTGAAACAGACTCGTATTCACTATGCACAGGTTCAGCATTAAAATCTGAAAATTCCTGGGGTCATGTTACGTGGACTCTCTATAAGCCGGACACCTCTCTAAGACGGACAGGTGAGACCGGTCCCGCGGGTGTCCGTCTTAGAGAGAGTTGACTGTATGTAGCTACTGTATTCAAATTCCCGAAACGTATAAAGTGAGCAAGTAATCAAATTTCTACGAAAACTTGGCTAACTCGTGATCGGGTGACTTCCCGCGACAAACATTCAGGAACTTTGTCACAATATATTAAGTCTTCGTGATTTACATTCAAATTGATTTCCGAAGCCGGTAGACAAAGAAATACTAGAAAGCAATGATGCAAGGCTGATACTACGGAGAAAGCTTAACGGGACAACGACATGATAGAGTCCAAACTGAAAGCCAAGAATTGCAACCGTGGACAGCTGTTTCGACCTTGTTGGGTCTTCGTCAGCACGGTGTAGCAAGTAATGTCGTAATCGGCAGCGCTGGTTAGCCAACCATTCACTAAATGCAGATGGTGATGACCCTAGATGAAACTCAAATCCAGAATACCATGTCATTGTCGCGTTAAAGAGACTGCGGACAGACAAAACCTGCCCCACAGAAATGCTGAAAATGAGCAGCATATCGGATCTAAAAAGAGCTACGGCCCCCAAAATATTGAACAGTCTGAACACAATGATGCAAAGGACCACAAATGAAAATGGTGCTGGTTTATGTTGGATCTGTAAGAGATCTTTACAGATCCTACGTAAACCGGCAGCATTTTCGTTTGCGTTCCTTTGCATCATTGTGTTCAGACAAAGAAACGCCGAAGGAGGAGCGAGGATAGTGAGGGAGTGAATATTTACCCTCGGATTTTAGAGCAGCTTTATCGTAGCTAATATCTCCGAGAATTTCCCACCCCAAACCTCCGTATAATAACAAAGGCCACACCACAACACCGGGAACTTCATGCCCTACTCTTTACGATAAGCGTGTGGGTTCTTTTATATACGTCCCCGGCTAACCATAACATCTAAGATGCAGGAGAGGGGGCCTACGGTTTTTCCTTATCCGATGATGATAATTTTTCCTTATCTGTAATTATGTGCAGACATAATTAGAAAGGCAGCACGTTATCCTAACTTATTTTATGACCCTGTGTTGGTCCATACTGGGACTCGAACCCTCGACCTCCCGCACGGCAGTCCGGCGCTCTACCAACTGAGCTAACCGGGCGTGACAACGGCAGTTTGCGCAGGAGGGCTATATTTACACCATCTCATTCAAAATTGATCAGGTGCTCTTTTTCCGGCTTAAGATGGCCGAACACAGTTTTCGCGCGTGCTTTTGCTGATGCAATTTTTAGCACGTGCGCAAGGATTTCAAAGAACAAACATGCCGTCAGTAGAGCGATCATTTTATTTACTCAACACCCGCACTATCTGTGTTATTTTTCTCTATAATTGAACGCAGTGTATTGATGGCTTTAGTCTTTTATTACAAAGATGTGTTAGAAAAGGTAACGATGCAAAGAACCCAGCAATTGTCAGCTTTTGTTTGTTACCGAAAGAACCCAGTTAGACCGATTGCTTTAGCAGAAACATGCCGATTTCTAACGATCCAGTCGTTAGAATTTCAAAAAATTTGGCAGAAAAATAGATCAGAGACCACGTGAATGATGTATCAAAAAAATCTGAATTTTGACATGGGGAATTTTTAATAATACAGAAAACGATTAACGGCGAATTACGAAAATCGCCTATGTCAAAATTTTATTAGAACAGTGTTGACAGAAGGGATTTAATGTCAATTCGTAGTGTGCAAAATATGAAAACAATCTAACGACTGGATTTTTTTTAAATAAACAAAAACCATTATTTAAGCCTTGTTTTTAACCAGCCCCGTTGCCATGGCAACAGCACACACCCTAGTTAAAATGCGAGAATAAATATTTCTGTGGTTAACCTTGACTCTTGCAAAAAATGGACGCCAAAGCTTAAATAGTTTAAAAGTTATGGTGAATTGGGTATAGGCACTTGAAAACTGTGTTCGGCGACCTTAAACGAAAAGAACGCCCGCTCGCAGGGTTTCAAAATGGTTTTCAACGGCTCGCCATGCTGAAATTTCATGATGAGCTTTGAATTCTTGGTTGTAGCTTCCTGGTTACTCAGTTTCGTCGTTTTACGCCAGTGCAGCAAGTCCAGGATGACACTAAATAAACAAGCCAGAAATTTGACCTTTTCCCTACCAACTGTAGCCTCGTCACACAATCTTGTCCGCGCTCGCTCCAGGGGGCCGTAAGATGAAAGACCCTGGGAACGAGAGTTATACAGCTAGTAATAGTTCGCACTAAATCTGCCCCCGCTTCTATTTTATCCGTCAAGGATATAAAATTCTTATAAAAATTCCACTGCGTTAAAGGATGTATGAACTGAAATTTTATATTTTTTGTAAACTATATCACTCATACTGTTCAAGTAACTTAGGCATCTTATCATAAATATGATCCAAAGAATCAACAAATTTAACACAACGAACACATTCTGTGTGAACTCATTCTATTACATGCTACTCTTTACATAATACTCTCACGAAGTGCATTCTGGAAAGAATATCAAACCACTCTGTTGTTCTAGTTTGATACTGAAACAAATAATTTGTCTTGATATACGAGGACTCTACGAGCAAACGTATCTCGAAAGCAGAACAGAAGTCGAGATTTATTTTTCGAGATGTAAACAGAAGTATCGTGTTGCAGTCGCTATATATGCAAATTAAGTCAAGCTTTTTGTCCTCAATGAAAACGCCGCAAAACATTAACTTTTACATTTGGATCCTTGCCAGTCAACCCAGCCATCACATGGGCTCTACGCCACGTAAGATCAGTAAAAATAGGCGATCCAAATAAACGTGATCTTTATAATGTGGTGTTTGGGTCGAGTCTGTCGACCCCGTTGCTGATTTGTGTCCCACAGATCAACTTCTGTACCAAAAAGTTCAATCTGGTACTTCTGGTATCCGGTCGTTTCGATACAAGTCGTATCGAAACGACTTTACATTTGCATCGAAACGACTTCGATTTGTATCGAAACGACTTGTATCGAAACGACTTTGTATCGAAATGACCGTAACCGTACTGCTGAATAACCTTTAAATTCAAGATGTGAAGAAATCACTTTGATGACAGATACCAGCCCTAAAATATATTTTGGAAAGATCCTCTCCTCCTCGTGCAGCAAATAATATCTTCCTCGATCTCCTCCTCGTGTTCGTGGTTGCAAGAATTACCCATGTAGCATTGCCTTGCGAGCTGACTGAAAAATTAACCGGGACCACCGTGCGCGACTAGTTTTGTCAAAGCGGGATTGATTCGCATACTACACCAATATTTCACACATTACGTATACGCGGGGGAGACTATAATGCCTCCTCGGGTTTTGGCCTCTGGGCCAAAACCCTGCGGGGGCAATAAATAGTATATCGACCACAATTTCCAAATAACTAAAATTACAAACAAGAAAAATATACATGGCTGAAAAATTATTAATAAATTACGTCCTAGAGTATTTACTTTTTGCCGTCTTCCCCTTTCCTTTTTTCAAAGCATTCGAATATATGTTTTGCTATTATTTTTTGTATTTTAACATTTCCGCTAGGGGGATTTGTTAGAAACATGAATATTCTGTTAGGTGACATTCTGCTTATTCTTTTTCCAAATAATCTAGTAACGAACATCGTTTTTCCTGGTAAGCAGGGCATATATTTAGAAAATGGTATTCGTCCTTCATTTCTATTTTACAAATTGGGCGAGTTCTTTCTGCAGGTTTCTTGGACGTTCTCGAATAACGTCTTGTCTCTATGGCTAATTTGTGGTTGCTAAGTCGCAGTTTTGTTAGGGCTTTTCTGTCACGGTCGTGTATTGGTGACCTGATGTAGGTAGTCTTCACATTTGTAATTGTCTATCGTTTTGAAATCAGAATAACCGGTATTCAGGAATAACCATCTTTGTAGTTCGATATCCTTAAGTCGTTGCTTGATAATGTTTACAATTCTTATGTCTGCATAGTGTGCTTTCATCCAGAGATCTCGTAATCCTATCTATTCCAATAAGCTTTTGGTTTTTTTGCTCCAGAAAGCCTTATTTTCCTCCCATTTAATGTCATTATATGCTATTTGTCAATTGTATGCTATTTTAATCTCGAAAGCTAGCCCCTCCCTTTTCCCTCCCCTCCTGAGGCCTGCCTTCAGGCTACTCGTAAGCGAAAATCTTCCACTCTGACATTTCCGCTTTGATCTCGCAATTCCTCTGTGATCTGAGGTGGGCAGCTTTCACTCTTTTCATAACTGGAAAAATAAATTCTTTCATGGCGTCGTTTACAACCGAGGGTCTATTTGCTTATGTCATGGAAACATTCACTGCTGGAGTGATTGATTCCTACGAGGGTCAGGGATTGCTCGAAGATGCTCCTTTAATACAGCGCCAGGATCCCTTGACCGAATTTCAAAGGTTCGACAGCAATGATACGATTTTTCAGGAGTACGATGCACCTCCGGGAGACGATAGCAAAATGGGCTGGAAAAAATCTCGACCTTCAAAATGGTGGATGTCGCTTTGGAAGGCCGTGAAAGATGTCTTCTGTATTCAAATTCTTGGAGGTTTGACTCTCGGCTCGCTTGCTATTTTTATTTTGGTTTTGGATTTCAATTCCGTCGATCTTTGCTACGATAAACAGTTAAATGGACATTGGGACTCTCTTCCACGTAAGATTCAGGCCATCATTGTCAGCGCCGAAGTTGCAGAAGGATATGTGGTACAAATGTGGACATTTCTTCTTATGATCACAATGTTTGGCTGGCCCTTCGTAAAGAAACTCAATTTGTTGATCCTCAATTTGCTGGGTGCATTTTTGGACATTTGTTACAGACTTTTCCTTCAAGTTTATGGCATATATAAGAGACCCTGGATGTCTTACCCGTTGAATGCTTTATTTCTAATCATAGTCGTAATGAATTCAATTCTTGTCGGAAGAGAAGTTGCTAACAACAGCGAAAATGAAAGACGCCGGAGACTCAAGAAGACTATCAAGGTTTCAGCGATACTCGCAGCCCAGTTAGCCTTTGGAGTTCCAATCGCTCTTGCTATTGCTTATGGTGTCATTCCAGTGTATGATCGTCAGAACGAAACTTACAGAGCAGTAATAGCTGGCGCACTGCCTCTCTTAACGGCTATACCAAAGATCATAGTACGTTTGACGGCACAGAGAATCGATTTTCTTCACCCAGGCGACTCGCACGTGCTTTTAAGCGTTTTGTATAGCGCGTTCGCTATCGTTTTCCGTATCATGCAGGCAGAGCTCTCGAGCCTTGAACTGTTTATAATACTGAGCCTCGTACACGGTGCTATGGACTTATTAGAGAGACTTACTATTGTTGTGCGAGATTATCTCTGGTACTTTATTTACAAGAAAATTAATCGCAACGCGGACGCAGAGGCAATGTTGAGCGCTGATAAATTTCGCACTCCAAGAAGCATGCGCTTTATTGCCGACATGAGCATTCAGATGATTCTCGGAGAATCAACGGCTATGGTAGCAGCGGTTGGCTTCATCCAGTTATATGGGTTCATGTACAGCAATCACGGTCTGTCCTTTTCCGACATGCATCTGGTTGCAGATTTCTTTATTCGCGTCTCGATCGCTCTTAGTATTGATTTTGCTTTTAATTCGTTCTCGTTTTGGTTACAAATGTCCTATTTTAACATCGCTGTAGTACGGGTTTGGAAGAAGAAATGGCATAAGCACATGGTCGTCGGTCTAATTTCGACCTCCGTAACAATGTGTTACTTTACCGCTCATTTATTCGCTGTTGTAGAAGAGAAACACAAATCAGGTGCTACAATGCGTCATTTTAACTGTACTGGACCATTTTCTAAGTTCTAGTAAGTTGAGTAATATTACCGCCTATCAGTACACTTTGAGACTGGAAGTTTTCCGCCGAATGGAGGGCGCCTTCACAAGACTGTTTTAAAATTACTTTATTTAGAGAAGAAGCCACATCGGCGTTAGCTGGTTTTCATCCTCGGGTCGAACTGGAATTTGGAATGTGGAGGGAGGAAAGCTGGTGAAGCTGGAGAAAATCCCTCGAAGTCAAGCGAGAACCAACAACAAGACTCAACACACATGGCAACTGCCGGAATCGAACCCAGGTCACATTGGTGGGAGGCGAGCGCTCTCGGCACCACTGCGCCATACCTGCTGTCAAAGTTGTAAGGACAGATTATTCAAAACAAGTCTTTTTTAAGCCTAATATAAAGCTGCATTAAGGGTAACACCGAATTTCTAGCCGAGACTAGAGTGACAGTAGACAGAAGCCGTAAAATATGGTATTGCAGTGGAACCCGGTTAATACGGACAAAAAAGGATAAGATAAAGTGCCTGCATTATCTGTGTGTCTCTCATGGACACTCAGTGCTTCACGGATATAAAAGCTTAAGCATGTAAATAAATGAATACGATAAAAATAAATTCTAATATTTAGAGAGGAACTAGCTGGCTTTCTTGCGGGTCCGCCATCCTGTTCGAATTGGAATTTGGAATGTTGGTTTTTCATGTAATTTAAAAGTAATTCTTACGTCAGTGTAACTGGCTAAGTTTAAACGGAAGTGCTACCCTGGCAAAACATTACTGATTAAAATGATTGACAATGATCGCAAACCATGTGATTGACACTTTAAATCGTTTCATATATTAGTTTCAGTAGGTTCCAGCTCAGCGCTTACACGTGTTTCATTAGAAGTACACACACCTTTCGGTTTGCTAATACAGTCACGGTAACATTAAGATCGGAGTCCAAAACCCGATTACAGAAGTAAGTCTTAGTTTTTAGTTTGTGATGTCGGTTCATTACCTACTTTTTTATAATCAATGTTGTAAATACTCGAATGTTTCGTAATTATTTTGCATAATTGTATGTTTCAGATCGAAAAATTCCTACAAATAAACTTGTGTTGTTGATTATACGATTGATGGTTTCCCGGCATTAAAATCCGTATTGTGTCAATTGTCCAACGGTCCCAGGTAGAAATCTTACGTTCATTGAAGTATATCGTCAAATTCCTCGCACTAAACGGTTATGATTTTTCAAGTCAACAACATAATTATTTAAAACAGTCCTTGACTTTCATAAAATCGGCAAAACGTGTTGTAAGCAAGAACCCACGCCGAGTTACAATCATCTACCGTTTAGGTCAGTGATGGGTAACAGATAGAATTCGTTCACAGGGCAATCGTACACGTTAGCGTAAATTTACGTTTAATAAAGGATTTATTATATGGCATTCTGGGAGTTTTTTCTCGCGGGACAGAGCGGGTAGTCTTGCCCGCTGGAGTAGCCAATCATAGAGCGGATTTGGTTCACCTTGCTCGCTCAAAAGCTAAAAAGTGTAAAAAGAACGAATAAAGGGGGATGGGGCGTATATCCCTTGTTCTCGACTTTCGACCAAATGAGCAAAGTACTTTTACAACTAAGAACATGTTCTGTTTAAATTACTAAAACAAAATGATTTCAGAAATAAGACTGCATACTGACTGACATCGTGGAAAAAAAGCTGGGAACGAGCCAAAATATTCCGCGCGCGCTGCGTCATAAAACGGTCAATGTGACGACACTTTTCACCTCAATTTTCACCTCACTCTTTTTCGCGGAACGAACAAGTTGTGCGTTCATTGTGAGAAGAAAAAAGTTTTGTTGGCAAGCATGAAGCTGATATTTCCGCTTTCGGCGCTGACATTTTTCTTGTTTTTAGCGTATCTTACGCACCCTTCCAAACGAGACGGTGAGTCTTCTCTTGTGTTTCATCTGTATTCTTGTTTTCTCTTTTCATTGCACACTAAAATTTTAACCCTGCATTCTAATAAAATGCATAATGGATACTTGTGTTTCCAAACAAATTATGGCTGAATACAAAGAAGAAATTCACTGCAGGTTTTTAAAAACAAAAAGTTGGTTTTCTTCATCGTTGCATGGGAA
>JAHPZR010002107.1:0-7500 GCA_019787425.1 Platygyra sinensis
AGTCGAACCTCAATGAGCGGTCCTTACTCTGATGCAGTCGGCCATATCTAATAAGCTGTCTGTTATGTATCTGTTTTTACGGATATCTGATTGGTTCACGCACTAAATGCAGAGGCAACATTCTTTCTGTTCTAATTCAAAATGGCGGCTCGAGCGAGGAAGGAGAAGGGTTTTTACGCGGCTTTAAACAGAGTATCCAGCGTTGATATTTTACCAAAAATCGAAAGAAGAAAGCAGAAAGCAACGGGGCGATTATGGGAAGTGGAACGTCTCGTTGCTCAAAGGGAAAATGCCACGGTAAGTTGAATTCTTTCATTGTTACGGAAAGTGATTACATACCACTGTATGGGATCGAAATCTAAGTAATTTACTGGCAGTCGACGGCTGTCTAGCTAGCAGCATTCGCTCTTACACAAAAGGAGAAGAAAGGAAACTTTTTTAAAATAAAAATTTAACATTTGGGCATGTTGCTTATGTTTTTATTCGTAAACAGGGCTCTACTGAATACTTAGTTTTGTGGAGAGGATATTCTCCATATGATTGTACCTGGGAACCTCAAGAAAATGTTTCCTTCGATTGCATCCGGTATGATTGACTGATTGTTTCCACCATTTTGCCAACAATTCAACGTTATTTTTTCCGAAACTACTTTATTTACAAGGCAAGAAGCCACTCATTCTTCCTTCAATATAGTGATCAAAAAAGTAATTCTCTCCACTGATTGACATTCCCTCTGCAATATTCCACGTGTAGAGACTCTAGCAAAGGTACAATCAGCTACAATTTCAAGCTTTTGACTTGCTTGTTTTCTTTCGTATTATACCTAGTGATACTGTTCAGTAATACTGTATTTATTGTTTACTACGGGAAGGATTTTTTTGTTTTTACAATGGTGCAAGCACTGCAGTTAAAATGTTTACCTAACACTTTTTGTTCTCATATTCTTTCAGATTATTTGAGAGTCCATCCCCAGAGGAGTCTGTACTCTATGATCAGTGTGCAACACTGAGAGTTGCTGTGGAACAGCATTTAAAGTCCAAGTCCAGGTTACCTGTGACTATAAAATTCCAGGGGGATGCCTACAGGCACCTTTTCAAAAACAAAGGCCAAATCAGGGATGGTTACCATTTTCTTGAAAAGGCTGACTTTCCCCCTAAGTTTTTTCCGCAGTTTTGGGATTACTGCGCTGATTCTCATGGCCAGGGAATAAAAGTTTTCTATCCTATGAAGATTATTTAGACATTTTATTTCCTGGTTTCCTAAGAAATACAGAGTAGAAGACCACAATCCTTCTTCAAGAGCTTTTCAGGAGAAGCTTACCTTCTCATTTGTTAAAGTAGCTCTTGGAGATACCTCTTAGGTGAACCCTTTTACTTCAAGAGTTCTCGAAGTTAACCTTATGTTGTTGTGCTTAGCCTATGTTTTTAGTCAGTATCTTTTTAGACTATGGTGAAATTTAGATTCTCTTGAATTGTGGTTTGGGTACTCTTGGAACGAAAAAGGTTAATTTTGGTGCAGCTTATCTGCTGTAGTTTACATTAATCAAGTAAATTCTCCTGTGTATAGTATCAAATAATTAACAATTATTCACCGAATTGAAGGTAATTATCCACCACTTTCACCGACACTGAGGTGAATAATTGTTTTAGTATATACCACACAAGCTGAATAACTAGCCGGCCAAAGAGCAACTTTATTTGTGACAATATACCGACGAAAGCCATTTTGTTTTTCTTCGGCTGCTCCGAGCTAGCCAATCAGCGCACGCGAAAAGTACTATTCACTTGTGTGGTATATACTAAGTATGATTATATCTTCTGGAATGCTTGTTACATGTTTCAACTTTTTACATATTTAATAACATATCTTTGCCACTTCTGGGTACCCGAGTGAACATTATAATAGTCTTAAGTTTTTATTTTTTAACCCGTTTGGATTTTTTGTTCACTGTAGATTTAGTACTGCTTGCAGGTTGTTTCCTTTTTCTTTTTGTAATTTGTTTGGGAGGAAGCTCAGTTGTTATTGCCACGTGTCCAGTAGATATTGATTCTACAGGTTTTTCATAGCTAAGACGTTTGCGCATTTTGCGGTTTGTTTTAATCTCATTTCCCCAATATCCTGTGTTCTTTTTGGTGTATTTTCTGGGCTTTCTTTCCCTGTGCTTCAACACACGAATGTGATGCTCTGCTCGTAGAATTGCAGCAGGATCATCAGTGTGATTTGTTTTTCGCTGCAGGATTCGTCTAGCATCATCATTGTTTTTTTCAACACCTAAAAAGACAAATTAAAGTAGGATTTATAGTACCTGAATGGGTTTCTTTGATAAATTTGGGTAATTTGTGTTCCATATATACAGCAGGACCAGAACTGTACCTTAACCACTGAATTGTTTGAGGTTGTTATGTTGTGTTACCATGTGAGGAATGTGATATGCAGCTGCATGCATATAGCATGTCACTCTTTCCTTTGCATACCCAGTCCTCTTATCCCCTAGTGAGGAGAATGTGTCAATCCATGTTTTTATCTGAAAAACAAAAGCCAATTTGTAGACCATATGCCAGTTCTCTTTCAATTTGTCAGTAATTGTAGGGAATTGATCATTGATTAATTTGTGTTTGTTCATACAGTTTACCTTTTGACGGTATTCGTCAACATTAGTTGGTTCAAAAGATGATATGAAGCCAAAGTACATATCAGCAAATCCCTGAGAAGTTAAGTGGAAAGGAAAAAAAAGTAAGCAGCCACAGGAAACAGCAAGAGTAATTTTTTTGTTTTGCAGCAACAACAAAAGTAGGTGTAAAAGTTGCCAGTAATTTTCTAAAATTTCCCTATTGACAAGAATTTTAATTTGATGTACACAATTATGTCCAAAAAGCAATGTTATTGGTGTACATATACATGATGTACCTTCCACAATTCTACTACAGTTTTAGCTGTGTCCTGCTGTAGTAGTGGTTCTAATTTGCAGGGAAGGACTTTCAGGAGTGTTTTTCGGTCATCCCCCATCAAACTTGTCCAGTCCCAAGTCCCAGACCCTTTGCCATCTGCATTTCATTTCTCCCAAACTGAAAATGATACCCCACAGCTGTTTATGGCTTGTGTTAGTTTGTCTACATGTAGATGAATTGTTTTCTTCCCAGTGTGAGCACGGGCACTCTCTTTATCATCCCACTGCATCACATCTTCTATTATGTTTCCAATCAAGACATCTGTAACTCGCAACATTAAATGCAGCTCGTCCAGAATGATGTGGTCCAGTGGAATGTTAAGGAGAGGTTTATGAACACAGCAGTAGTTCTCTCCCTTGGACTTTTGTGCGCATTCATGCAGTTCTTCTAATGTCCTTCTGAGAGGGCTGCTGTCATAGTAGGTGTCAGGCTTAGTCATGTCTCCCCTGCAGAAAAAGACATATAAAAACAAATTATAGTATTATACATGTAACTATTCTATTTTAATACAGAACTTTCATAGTTTGTACAATTATTTTTGAATTGTTTGATGATATTAAAGGATTAAGTATTCAAATGCAATGTTCCTGCAAGAGATCTTCTTTTTCCTTTTCAAGGTCAAGATACTTCTGTTTCCAGAGTTTAATTTCGGCTTCTGCAATTTTCACGTTCTGTTCTAGGTAGCTAATATCTGATTTAAATTTCTCCACTGAGATTATGTCATTTTTCAGTATTGCAATTTTCTTGTAGGAATCCAGGAATTCCTGTCTCTGCTTAGCACTTCCTTTCTTGTTTATTTTTCTTCTTGTAGCATCAGCAACAATGCAGCTATTGGACAGCTGTGTTTCTACTCTTTCGCTGTTTCGATTCAAATGAAATGCATTTCCAGGTATGATCAAATTGACAAGGTCAATATAGAGAACACCAGCTCAGGGTTTCCAAATTGAAAAAAAGTAGCAGGAGGAAATTTTAAAGTAGCCGGAGCACTATCCCGTTGCGATAACGGCAGCCTAGCGGTCACTTTCTGCAGAGAGGAATGGGGAGTTTCCCCCGAAAAATGAAAATCAGGATCTAATGAAGTTATTTCCGTGTATTTTTTGCACCCCTAACTGATTTTGTGGAACGCCACTGTACACTTATTAACAAGGGTTAGTGTTGGAAAAGTTTGTAAAATTAGTTGCTTTCAAAGTGTTACAAAAATGGTACGGTATGCTTTTACATTTGCATGAGTACAGCACTTATTACATCGACTTCTTGTACCCCAATTGAAGTGCAATAAAACTGAACTGTAATACAATATAGCATTTCAAATCAGTTGCGTAAGTTAAAGATAAACAGTTTTTTTGTGTGTTTTAAAGCAAAATGTAACTACAAAATATTGACATTCCATAAAATCTGCTTGAAGCAAAGGTTTGCAATTGTTTTGTCTCATGGAAACATGCAATGGCAATTTTTACTGTTTATTCTTTACACACTAATACCAGTGGAGTTTACAAAATGAGTACATTTTCCTTGAATTTAGTTTTAGAGAAAACATTTAATATGTAGCTTCGATCCCCCAAAATGCATTTTCCTCGGCAGTTCCAGCTCAAGATCGTTTTTGCTTTCTTATGAAAGAGAGCTTCAGCGGTTTTGTTTCTACTTCGATCATCATGATCACTGCAATTCGCAGTTTCATTTGTCAGAAATTCTCAACACTTGCGCTGTTGAAGGCCTCTATTGTTAAGACTTATTGTTAATACATTCGGTGCAGTCAAGACCATAACGAGTACTGACATTTCACGAGGAAGACTTTCTTCGCATTCACCACGCGGATGCCGCTACAGCTACGGACACTGTAGTCAATTCAGCCTCAGCATATTGTTTTATCGTCACTTTGAGAACTGGAACAACGTCACATAATATTTGTTAACTCAATCCTAAAATTATTGTTACCTGTTTGTCTTCGAGACTTCTCCGCAGTTGAAAGGAAAGACAATATCGTTTGCTGCCTCCGCTTCGTGTTGAAACTTTCACGTGAGAACAAATCTGCCATTGCGCCGAATCATACATGCACGTTCAAATGACAGTCCGTGTACACAAGCACACTTTCCTGCTAAAAAATACTCTTGCTTCGAAGATCAAAAAGGTACATGTAATAGTCGCACTGTTTATTAATTGTTTTCATCAGTTGGTGTTTATTTATTTCCTCGAAAAGATCAGATCACGATTACTTGGTGAGACAGAATTGAGTAGTTAATAAAATCTGGAATACGAAAAGTACCCGGCGCAAATGCTTGAAGTAGCCGGTGACTTGTGCCGGGCGCCGGCTAAATTTGAAAACCCTGCCAGCTGCAAATTTGTTACATAACTTTTCTTTTCTCCATTTAGCAAGGACTTCTTGTTTGATTTTTAGCCAGAATATCACTTCGTTGCCTTGTTCACGCTGCTGGATTACATATTGTAGATGTGTGTTGGGGCAATCGGCAAGAGCAATTATTTCCTTTTCGCTGCATAATGAGGACATATCGAAAATTGCACTTATCTATAGTCAACAATATAATTTTGGCATATAAAAATTGCGCGTTTTTTCGAAAAAAAAACCGCGTAAAGCTCACAAGTCTGATGGGAAATCTAGTGTAAAACATCGCGTTATGGCTTTGATGTCACTCTTCCCTGGAAGTCTACAATCGCGTGAAATGGATCTTCAAAACGGAACCCATTTCTGGACGAAAGTATGTTATCTTTTGCACAGAAACGGCCTAATACTGGAAGTCTTTGAACGGATAGAAAGTAAGGTATGTTTCACTCGTATACACGTACAAAATGAAAGCAGACTTCAGGGCCGCATGCGACCTTTTATTCATGACCTTACAATATGGCGTCGTAAAATTTAACTTTACAAATTTCTCAAAACCGAACCAGAATTCCAAGGTTTCATGTCCAAACCGACGTCGAAAACATCTTCGGAAATGAGTGACCTTAATTAGCTCGATCAAAAGTAGCTCTTGAATTCTAAATGTTTTTAATTTGTGACAAAAATTAAATTTTGTCACCATACATTTTCTGTAATGAACGGATCAGATCTTAGCCGGAAAAATTCTAAGTGTCGCCCTCTCAGTGCGCATGTCGGCTCGACATTTGTGGCGATGGTCTGTGACAGAAATGAAAGACAAAATAATTACAAGTCCCGAGCAGGATTTAGTTTGGGATTTAGCCATGATAGAAAATTTCTGTTTGTCATGTAATCCAAATTTAGTTTGGGACTTAGCCATGATACAGACAGATGTCTCGAAGGAAAGATGTCCTATGGATTGACTGCGCTCTATCTCTACACACTAACTACATGTAGTAATAGTTATCACCAAAGCTGCCCCGCTTCTTTATTGCTGCTGATTGGAAACAATAATTATATTGAACGTTATTGTATGAACTAAAATTTTATATTTTTTTTGAAAACTATGTCACTCATACTGTTCAAGAAACTTAGACGTATTATCATAAATATGATCCAAAGAATCAACTACATGTAAGTTAACTAAACCAACACATTCTGTTTAATTCATTCTATCACATGATATATTCTTTACATAATACTCGCGCAAAGTGCATTCTGGAAAAAAATATCCAACCACTCTGTTATTTTAGTCTGATACTGAAACAAACCAGTTGTCTACACTAGATCTTTTCATATAAGAACATATTTTATAACAATTTCTAGGCTATTTAAGAATAAATACAATACAGTTTTATGATTACAGTTTTAAGTGATTACACTCAATTGTCCTTGATATAGTTGAAACAAAATCGGGTACTTTCATTTCCATCACGCTATTTCTGTGCGAAATTCTTTTTTCAAAGCCAAAACGGCCAAGTGTTGTTTGGCGTGACGTCTTGGCCTCGCTGACTGCAACGAAAAGCGGTGGAGCACATGCACAATGTAACGCGATACAGATCCAGATACCAAATACTTGTAATTGATACCCCAATAAATTCTAAAACGAAAATGTCATAAGCTATAATGTAGGAATAATACAAGAATATTTTCAGTCTAAATCGGCAGAAAAATAAGAATATTCAGCCTGCGCCGGAAAAACGACATTCTTATAAAGGAAAAGAGTGTACAAGCAAACGTATCTCGCGAAAGCAGAACAGAAGTGACAGACGTGAGATGTAAACAGAAGCATCGCGTTACAGTCGCCATATATGCAAATTAGAGTCAAGCTTTTTGTCCTCAACGAAAACGCTGCAACATTTGAATCCCTGCCAGTCACCCAGTCGTCACATGGGCTCTACGCTTCGTACGATTACTCAGTAAAACTAAGCCATCCAAGCAAACGAGATGCCAGAGGAGTATTTCAAACTTTATCCCTCCAGAGCTAACCAGGGAAAAAAACTAGCAAAAAAAAAGGTGTCAAACTCTGCAAATTACACGCGGATAACAACGAAAGCCACACAGACATATGACCTCTATAAACGGCTCTACTCTGATGAAATGTCCTCCTGAAAACACAGGATTATTGCTTAGCGAAATATTCAAATATCTCCCGATCGTACCATACAAAAGGGACAG
>JAHPZR010002107.1:12500-18006 GCA_019787425.1 Platygyra sinensis
ACCAGATCTGGAGATAAGCTGTCAATCATGATGTCATAAGTAGCTGCAATTCCTAAAATATGCTACTGAATTTGAAGCATCTATTTTGGAAACAGCTTCGCCAATTGCTATTTCGGTCTCATTGAGAGTGAGCGATGTATTTTGCTTGAGGTAGCATTTTACCTGGTTGAAGCAAAACTCGCAGGTATTTAGGTGGGGTGAGTACGAAGGCTGGAACAAAAGATTGATATTATGTTCTTGTAAGATATCCCTCAGTAACGGTTCAACTTGGTGTCCGTGGTGAAATCCACAGTTATCCATTATGATACAGTCACCGAGTTCCAGGATTGGTGAGCCATCTGCTCTTTCCACTGCTAAAGCCTCATCGAAAAAGTTCAGCATTTCCATTCCATTAGAAGCGCCCCGTAAAACATTGTAGTGATCAACTCCTTGTATTGAGTGAAGCAGGTTTAGCGTGTAGTTCGCGTTCGAGGCGTAGCGCTGTACTTCAATGGCAGGCTCGCTAATATAAGAATTACCGTATACACGATTTCCTGAAGTAATTTTGACACCGGACTCATCAAAAAAGTGAAGTGTAGTACAGTCTAGTTGGGCAATTTGATCAAGAAAATAATCTTTATAGTTGATGTTTACGTCTGACAATGACTCCGTCGGTAGTTGCCCAAGTTTTTTCTTCGTAATAAAACAATCCTACCGAACGCACTTTTTTATTGCACTTTGAGATGGCAAAAGATGAGATGGCGAAATTCCATCCAGTAATAAGCGCTGTTGAAGTTCAGATGTGTATGTGCTGGGCTTGCACAATTTCTCGGATTCAATGTAATCAACAACGGCTTGTGTAACAACATTACGAGTCGCTAATTTTCGCGTCGGAGGAAGGGACAGAGCCAATACTAACTTGCGCTGTGCCTGAAATTTGTCTTTGGGAAAATCCCTGGTGGTGGAGATCAAGAATTCTCTTGCGATAAATATTTGGTAACGCGCTTCCATTGTCGTAGATGCCTTGTTGTTGTTGCTAATTATTTCAAGACAAATAATAGAAACCAATTTTTTCGTTCCCCAAAAGAGCTTAAATTCAACAAAAGTATCTAAAAATGCATCTGTTTAGATGAAAGTAGTACTTACCAGCATAATTTGCTGGAGCGTAGGCCATTTCGAGCTATTTCGCGGTGAACTGAAAAACCGGGTCTGATTTCTGTGAACGCAAATTAATTCGCGTCAAAAAAACCGTTAACGTTATTCAGTGGAATGCATGTGTAACCACGCACCGAAAAACGTCTCAAACCTGTAACGTGGAATGATAAAAACACGGAAAAAAGGAGAAGAAAATGTCTGTGACATTGCTTCAATTCTCAAATGTGATTGGTTAGTTCTGGAAAAATTTAAAAATTAACTACAAAATAAGTGAAAAAAGTACAAATAAAGTGAAAATAAAGCCATAGCGTTCATAGTTCGAGTGTCCGCACTGTAACTTTTTTCCGAACTATGTGACCGGATTCTGCAAAGGGCCTATTCGTTATAACAAGGTCTTTGCTATAGCAAAGACCCCGCTATAACAAACATTTTTTCGGTACCGTAACACTTCGTTATAGTGGGGTTCCACTGTGTATGGTAGGAGCTACTCCTCTCATTTGTCCCAGTTTGATTAGAAATGGTGTTCAAGTTTTTTTTTTCTTTGGCTAGACTCCTGGCTACTGGTCTCTGACTGGCCAGTAAATCCTTGTCCAGAGTGGATTTATCCTTTCCTTTGCGCTTTTATGCTATACTGACTTGGGTCATTGTCACTGATCTGGTTCCTCCCAAAGGAATGCACTCTTAGTATTGAATTAGTAGTTAAAAACAATAATTACTTTTGGAATAGAATGGAAAACAGTTCATACACCTGTAGTCCTTTCAAGCATAAAATGCATTTCTACAGAGTACACAATCTTGTACTTAACTTCTTCAGTCATGATTCACTGAAGAGGAAGAGGAAGAAGAAGAAGAAGAAGAAGAAGAAGAAGAAGAAGATGAAGAAGATGAAGAAGATGAAGAAGATGAAGAAGATGAAGAAGATGAAGAAGATGAAGAAGATGAAGATGAAGAAGATGAAGAAGATGAAGAAGATGAAGAAGAAGAAGAAGATGAAGAAGATGAAGAAGAAGAAGAAGATGAAGAAGAAGAAGAAGAAGAAGATGAAGAAGATGAAGATGAAGAAGAAGAAGAAGAAGATGGAGATGATGATGATGATGATGATGATGATGATGAAGATGATGAAGATGATGAAGATGATGATGAAGATGAAGATGAAGATGAAGATGAAGATGAAGATGAAGAAGATGATGAAGATGATGACGACGACGACGATGATGATGATGATGATGATACATCTTAACATGTACAATTGATTAAGTCACAGTGCATTTTTACAAACATTTTTGGAAGTTCGTTTGAAATTCCTGGAAGTTTATGGCGAACTTGGCAATTTCATTATGTGGCTGACAATCAAATTGCAAACTTCGAAACAAAGTTGTGAATGTCACACTGAACTTTGTTAGGAATTGCGAAGTTCACACCCATTCAATACAGTGTAGTTGGTTTTGGTAAATATATAATTACAAATGAATTTAAATTTTAAACCAAACAAGGCTTATTGTATGATGTTTACACTTCTGATATGTAAATTATACGAGAGGTACAACATGTACAGAGGGACTCTGCATCACAGACAGATGATTTGTGTCTGGTTTATACTAGAACTGTACCTGTAAACACAAAGTTCAACAATGAGACACTCAAATGCTCTGTTTTTTGTGCTATTTCTAGAATGATATGTCCTGAAAAAATGCTTTTTTTTACGTCTGAATAGTGTTCGGGAATATCTCCCAGCGCTGGTTCACAGTCAAAGGACTGTATCTTTCGATAAATGCGTTTATTCCATTCACAATCTCTTCTACAACCTTACACTCTTGATACCTATTCCGTGCTGAATTAAAACTCCTATGCTAATGGCTTTTACATTCCATGGAATTTGATTACAACAATACTGCGGTTATATTCTTGAGTCAATAAACCCTATTGTGTTTCATTGCCCTAAAATTATCTTATAACTACCCTTTGTTTCCCTAAATATAATTAAATCAGTACGTGATCTATCGCTGTGCACGATCTGTTTCTATAAGCGTCACGCTATGGCATAAACAATTCGCGTTGCGTGATATGGCAATTTAACTATTATCAGACACACTCCCCCTCTTGACCCGTCAGGGTCAAGCACACTTAAAGAATTCACATTCAGTTACGCTCAAGGAAATAATAAACGGATTAATGATCAAGCATGGCTTGCGTCTTCCAACGAGAATCCAGCGCAGCATCACGCTGTGGGATTTCCCTCCTCGGAATTACTTGCTTCCCTGCATTTCCCACCGAATTTGCGTTGCGCTGATCGCTCTCATTCTCACTCACTTCTTTCAATGTACTACTTACCTCCAACGGATACAGCTTCTGCACTGCTCTGTTAACAATAATGGGCTTCCCTTTAGTGATCAATCTCACCTTAGCACCTCTTACTACGCCATCCTTGCGTACTGTCTGTTCCACCACCTTCCCTATCTTCCAATTAGACCTCTTTGCATTGTCCTCATGTACCAAAACTACATCGCCGATACCCACCTTGTTTTGGCTCTCCTTCTTAACTTGATGATGTTCTCTCAGATCTGTCAGATATTCCCTTCGCCATCGGTTCCAAAAATGAATTCTCAACTTGGCGAGGTACCTGAACCTTCTTAGTAAGCCCGTCTCACTTTCTTCTTCGTCGTTCCTCATCTCTGGCAGACTCAGCAATCGACGCCCATAGATAAGGTGCGACGGAGTAAGCATTTCTGCTCCAAGCTCGTCGTAATCATATGTCAGAGGTTGTGAATTAAGGGTGGCCTCTAGCTCCATCAACACGGTCAACAATTCGTCAGCGTTAAGTCTTGCATTCTTAAGAACCTTTCTAAGACAACGTTTCGCGGTACCGATCAGGTGCTCGAAAAATCCACCCCACCAAGGGGCCCTCTCCAAGTTGAACCTCCAATCGATTCGGTTGCTCTCTAAATGCTCTTTTACCTCTCGATTGTCATGAAGTCGCCTCAACAACTTCTCAGATGCCTTAAAGGTCTTGGCGTTATCAGAAACAATTAACGTTGGTGTTCCTCTCCGCGCTGCAAACTTACGCAAACAGGGAACGTAGGTGCTCGCAGTCAAATCTGTCACTAGGTCAAAATGGACTGCTCGTGTCGCACAACATGTAAACAGGGCAATGTAAACCTTTGACATTTCCCCGGTTTGTGACTTCGTGAACAAAGGACCAGCAAAGTCTACACCTACTTTGGAAAACGGCGTAGCCTCTCGTACTCGAAAGTCTGGAAGCGCTGCTACTGGGGGGGTCCAAAGGGTTTTCCCTGTTCCCTTTCGCATGTCACACATTCTCTTAATATTTTCTTAACTACTTGCCTGCCTTTTGGGACCCAGAACCGTGACCTACGTTCTCCCAGTGTTGAACGAACTCCACTGTGTTTCACTTTCCTATGGCACTCTTCGATAACTAATCTTGTGAACCGGTGATCTCTTGGGATGATAATGGGATATTGTGCCTCGTGTTCCAAATCCAAATTTTGCAATCTCCCACTGCATCTCAAAATGCCATCGTCATCTCGCAATTTTAGTTTCCTTGCCAGGTCTCCGTAATTTCTACCCTTCTTCAACTCCTGTTGTGAACGTTCAACCCACTCTCGCTCTGCGTCTGCTATTTCACTCCTTTGTAACTCGCCACCTCTGCGTTCAGTGCTGTTTTTCGCTGCCTGGCAGTTGAATAGAAAGTGTTTCACCCACGAAGTAACTTACCCAGCCGACTAAATTTGCAAATATCGATCGAGTTCGACACCTTGTCCTCTGTGTTTACGTTGGTTACTGTCACAACTACCTTCTTTTCCTCTTCTGTACTCTCTGGGGTTTCGATTATCTGAGAAACTGGCTAACCATCCCTTGGTCCGGACAACCAAGCTGCACCCCTCCACCACAGTTTATTTTCCTTCAGCCTTGAAGCTCGTTCTCCTCTCGACCCCACATCTGCTGGGTTCTGCTCTCCTGGGCAGTGTACCCAATCTTCCTTTCGCATCAACCTTAAGATTTCGTTGACACGTTGGCGAACGAACTGCTTCCACTCCCCTTTGTTGTTTATCCACCAAAGTGCTGTCTGGCTATCTAACCACTGCCTGGTACCTGTGATGTGCACTTCCTCTGATAGCGCGTTCTTTACTGTGTCCATGAGTCTTGCTAATACTATGCCCGACATCATTAACTTCTTCAATGGTGCAACCCTTGTTTTGGAAGTCAACAGCATTACATCGACAGGCTTCACACACGAAATAAACTACGGCACAGTATGCCTTGATACTAGCATCAGCGAATCCATGCAAGAAACAGTTGATCTTACCTTGTGGCATGCGGTACACACATCTGGGTACAGTGATTTCTATTGCGC
>JAHPZR010002108.1:0-20000 GCA_019787425.1 Platygyra sinensis
GCTACGAGATTGTAGAAGCACTTAAAGCTGAGATCACTTCTCTAAAGAAGAGACAATTGCCTGGTAAGTGTATTTATAAAAATGAAATTAATTCACTTGAAAATTACATTGTACCCCTGAGTTTCAAAAATATATAGTTTCGGTCTGTAACGGTCCTAAAGACTGCTGAGGAATTCAGGTGGGGAGGCCATTCCATGGCTAACAACATATAAATTTTCCTGAACTTATTAGGGTTTTATCGAATTAGTTCTTTTCTACAGCAATTTACATTGCCACGTGTATTATATGAAAATACAGTGGAACCCCGTTAATACGACCACCTTCGGGCCATGGAAAACTGGTCGTATTAAAGGGGTGGTCGTATCAACGGGGTTCTTTAAATAGGAAAATGACAGACTGAGCTTTTTTTCGGGCCAGAATAAAGTGGCCGCAATAACGAGGTGGTCTTATTAACTGGGTGGGTCGTAAGGCGGGGGTTCCACTGTACAATATATGAATATTATATGTCATATCTAAATTGTGGTTACTTCTGTTCAGCTCTCTGCAGTATTCAAAATATCAGTTTCCTAGAGGACATTGTGAAGGCATACAAACAACCTTCTGCTGGAGCTGAAAATGAGGTAAATGTGACTTTATTTAGCCTGTTAGCTTTTATCTGTTGCTTCCTATAGCTATTTATGTATAAAATATAAGATTTCTGGAAACAATCTGGAGTAGGACTGAGTGGCAGTTAAGTTATGTAGTCCACTTACATAAGAAGGTTGGCAATTTTTTGGTATTATTCCGTACCTAAAACTATTCAACTCTTTTATAGACTTTTCACAAGGCAGCAGAAACAAACTCCAACTCGGTAGGTTCAATAATCCATTTAATATTATAACTAATTTAGTATTAGAATCAAACGGCTTTAGTAGTATTAGTGGTACAATCAAAATCGCTATATACGCACAGGCTAGTACTAAGCAGTTCTGTTCGATTTTAATTTAATGTTTAGGTCGAGAACTTGCCGTCTGGTAATCGAGATGAGAGTAAAAAATACTACGTTGCAAGTCCTGGAAAACAAGAACTTGTGCCAGGATCTGGAATCTACATATCCTCAGCTAAACTTCACTCTATTCACAGTCAATGCGATAAAGACCCGAAGAAATTATACTTGCTGTTAATTGAAGCCTTCTTCAGTGAGGAGACTCTGGCAACAAGTCTTGCCCATGGCTCCCGAGCACAGACAAGCAAAACGGGTGTGTGCTTAGTAAAGCTCTGAATCAAGATGTGGTGAAGACTTTAAAGGGTAAGGGTATGAGGCAGCAACAGGTCTGTAGAAACATACGTACACAAACACACGTGGTCAGACATGATGTATAGGAGTTTTGTAATTATATTGCTATCACTGTGATAATGATAAACTGACTACTTTTAAAAGTAATACATACATGTAGTTTACCAATATATTTCTTTCTTTTATAGCGTATGTTGGAAGGTTTGCCACACTCAGACGAAGTGGAGTTTTCCGTGTCCCAGATGAACCGGATTTTAACAAACAAAGTTGGAACAGCCAAAAGAAAAAAACTCAGGGAACTACAGATAAGCTGTAACTAAATAAGAATGGAAAGTGCGCATGCTACAAAAGTATTTTGTGACCGTGACCGTCTCTACGAAATGAAAACAGCTGACAGTTTTTCTCTCTGTATCAGTATAATATAACAATATGTATCCAAGTTATTTCAATATTTCTTCCTTTGACGTGAAAAGGGCAAAATTGATATTTTTTAACTCAACGGTAAACCACCTCCGTGTTTTGTTTTCATTTTGGTGCGAACAAAAAACAAGATAACTCTTCACTAGCAACTTGTAATGCTTTAATTGCCGCGCGACATACTTGTTGTATTTTGGACTTAAAAAATAAAGAAAGCATTTTGCGAGAAAGAAAGGGCTTATTAAAAGCAAATAGAAGAAGTTGTACGGAAAAAAGCGTAACGATGTAAACAAACGAGGATCAGTTGAGCGCCGGAAAGAGAATGAAATATTTTGTTGAATCACTAAAAATATTTACATAGGGTTTGTACTTTCTCACAACACGGATAAGTCACGTTCAGTTTATGTTTAGTGCAGTGTGTGAAATCTAGTCAATTGCGGGGGTATTATGTTTATTCCGATGATTGGATGTGTGCTGTTGTACACAAAATCCACAACGCTAATGACGCTGTAAACTCATTTATTGAGAACACTTATGTTTTGGAAAACCTGGATTTCCTCACTATAGTGACTTATAGATACCGATATTATCATAAGGTCACACTAAAAGTAACATTTAATCATTGCTCGTATATCGTAAATAATCTTTTGACTGATCTGTAAAATCTCAAGTCGGCTTTAGGTTTTACTATAGCTACCCGGCAGCCAGGAAGTGTTTTTAAAATACTACGTAGCCGGCAGTCCTGAAATTACTCTAGAATTTTCAAGGAAGACCTCATCAATCCTTCTTTAAACTGTAGATCTTTGTTTAAAAATGTCAAGCGATTTCACTTATAATTATGGCTTTGTGGTTGAGGAAATGCTCGAGCTTGGGTATACTATAAAATCTCGATGTTTCGACGCTTTGAAATTAAAAGCTTTATTGATGTTGCGATGTATTTAGTTTTTACAACTAATTGGGGACACAAAGTTTGAAAAAATCGTACTCTTAACTCCGGAGTCAACTCTCAGAGAATAATTTCTACAAAAATTGAAGTTTGAACCCTGCGAGAGTATTCAATATTTGTTCGCAGATGCGAAGCGATTTTAATAATGTTTCGCTTTTGTTGTGGACGAATTCTCTTGGCTTCGGCATACTATAAGAACCTCAACTTACTTGCACTGTTTAAAAAACTAGATACCCAACAGTCAAAATTCATGAATAATCAATACATTCAATATCCACTAAAATGATCATTGAAACTTCCCGAGAGTATTTCAGCATTTCGATCTTTGGTTGGAAACATAAGCGAGTTCCTACAATGTTTTGGTTTTGCACAAATTGTACAAAAGTTGTGTGACTCAAGGACACATTAGTGTCATTCCCTGAGGCGGACTTAATGTCACCGAACGCTCAAGCGTTTTGCGCTACTTTGTCGAGGCAATTAGAGAGGCCTGAAGTTTGTAAATCGCTTCCTATTTTTACGCCGCCATCTCAGCATACTCAAAAGGAAATTTTGGTGGAAAAACGAGAGGACTACCGGGTAGTAGTTTTTGAAAAATCGTGCCCGTGAGTTACACAAAGTTTGTACAATTTGTGCAAAACCAAAACATTATAAAAACTTGCTTGGTGTTTCCGACCAAAGATCGAAATGCTGAAATACTCTCGGGAAGTTTCAATGATCATTGAATGTATTGGTTATTCATGAATTTTTTACTGCTGAGTATCTAGTTTTTCAACAAACGTTCCCGTGGGTCGAGGTTCTTATAGTATGCCGAAGCCAAGATAATAACGACGTCCACAACAAAAGCTAAACAATATTTAAAATCGCTTGGCATTTCTGAACAAATATCGAATACTCTCGCAGGATTTTTGTAGAAATTATTCTCTGAGAGTTGACACCGGAGTCAGAGTACGATTTTTTTAAATTGTCGAAACATCGAGATTTTATAGTATGCCCAAGCTCGAACATTTCCTCAACCACAAAGCCAAATTAAATTATAATTTAAATCGCGTGACATTTTTAAACAAATAGCTACAGTATTAAAGAAGGATTGGATGAGGTCTTCCATGAAAATTCTAAAATAATTTCAGAGCGTAACCTGGCTGCCGGGTATCTAGACACTATGAATTTACCTTTTATTGCTACCTACTAGAATACAATCATTATCTAAACTTGTTACAAATTTGTAAGTGTATACTTACTCAGTATGCGATAACAGTGCGAGTCAAGATTCCGTCAGTGTTCCGTAAACTATTGGGAGCGACCTCTTTTATTCCCGGTTTATTACATTCTTCGCTCGGCCCTGGCCTGCATGCTGGAATATTAGTGATACATGTTCGAAACAAGCCGTTCAGGGATCGAAGGTTAGTGCACTATAGACTTTAGGCCACAGTAGAATGCTGCACCTTGAACCAAGTACCTAATGAACGAATATTTTAGACATCTGTTAATACTCATAATAATAGTATGTAATTAAGTAAGCTACGAAGTGAATGAAAAAATCGATACAGAAGGCGAACAGAAACACAACAAGAGGTCGCTGCTGTGCATTATTCATGTACTCTATGACTTACCTCTTTCATTCCTTTAAACTGCCGTCATGCTAAGCAGGCGCCAAGCGAAGACGAGAAGGAAATGAATCTCACTCAGTATCCAGTTTACTTGATCCCGTTTCTATAAAAAAAACCTGCCAAGCGAACCAAAAAAGCACGCGAAGCCTAGCCTGCGAGCAAGCTCCCTCGTTGCTCGAAGGCTACGCGAAGCCCAGATTTTTTGAAAGGAGTGGTTGCTAATCGCGGTTTTTTTTATTCATTTGAATTCGTGGAAAATGTCACGCAGAGAAAATACCTTAAATTCCTGCTAGTGATATTATTTGCTTATCTGTCAACATTAATCGTTTACTTTTGATGAATAACAGACCGACCTTGTTTGTCTACCTTTTAAATAAAAGTTGTTTGATTGGTGCATTTTGTGGGCTTTTTGTTTAACCTGATAGGCTGATTTCGTCTGCAGAGCGTCTGCAAATTTGCAGACTTGTTGCAGATCATTGCTGCAGACGCTCTGCAGACATTCTGCAGATATTCTGCAGATATTCTGCAGACATTCTGCAGATGATCTGCAGATAATCTGTAGATCATCTGTAGATTGTCTGCAGATCTGCTACAGATGTGCCTGCAGATCTGTAGCAGACTATAAACAGATCTGTTCGTTTCGTATGGGGAAACATGACACTGCTGTGAATAAAACTTGCTGGCGGCTTTGAATCGAGCACTCAGTCGGCTTCAAAATAAAAGAATCATCATTAAATCTCTCCTTAGAGCTCCTCGAAAGCGTCTGATTAAACAGTTGTGGTCAAAGGAAAAGTTCAAATCCATTACGTGATCTGGGCATTCACCATGCATCGGAACGTGTTTACGAATAAATTAACTATGGCCGCCGCTCTACGAAAAAATCTAATTTTGGTGTTCCGTGACCAAAAGAACTCGTTCAAGATC
Source organism: Platygyra sinensis (assembly GCA_019787425.1). Classification (NCBI taxonomy): domain Eukaryota; kingdom Metazoa; phylum Cnidaria; class Anthozoa; order Scleractinia; family Merulinidae; genus Platygyra; species Platygyra sinensis. Next base: position 5,171 of record JAHPZR010002108.1, read on the forward strand.
TCTTTTTAAAGCTCTCGATATGATCTGTATTAAAAAATACACAAGCTTAAGCTTACAAAATCTGAAAATACATTGCGAAGAAGCCAAATCTATAAAATGTCTGCGATGATTACTTTGGATTACTTTATAATCATTCACACGTTGCGAACAAAAGGATATGTTCACAAGTCAGTTCGCCCATGGTCCCTTAATTGCAGCATTGTTCGAGTCTTTTGAAGTCTCTTTGAGGTCTCCTTCCAAAATATCTCACCTTTTTCAAACCGAATAAAACCGGAGTTCTTCGAGATGCTTTCGGATGCTACGGAAAGCAATGCCCAAAGGAATAAACTGAGCCTTCAAGCTACAACATCCAGAGGTGTAAGCCATTTCAGAAAGACACATTTAAAGCGGCGTGAAGTTGTAATGAAATCCACGAACTCACTTGAAAGCGTTCGGATCATCTTGTTTTTGCTGCGGCTGAAGGAGGGAAAAATTATTCACCAGAACAGTTTAAGGGCTCCATTCACTTTGATCTTCCATTCTAAGGCCACCTAAACATCGATTTATGTTTTCCATTTGATTTTAAATGCCAAAGAAGCAATAGCTTCGTTTTAGGAATAAAAACAAGACCCTGGAAGTTTGTAGATTTGGCCTGCAACGTGCCATGATTATCTGCCCTTTTCAAGCGCATGATTTTAAGACAAAAAAACAGTCTTTCTAGGACGCCTAAAGTCCTAAAAATATGCTCAGAAAGTCCATTTTCATTGGTCTATTCGTCCTTAACAACAATAGAACAATAGGAGGACCAAAATATCTTCAGGGAGGGTAGGAAAAACAATTGTCCTCGCATGCTTTTTTCTGGCCAGTTACAGCTGGCATGGAAATTGGGGGTGGGTTTTTGCACAGCCGGTTACATCTGACATGGGAGTCAATGGGTTAAATAAATATAAATACGCTAAATTAAATGAATTTAAAAATATTCCATAAATATAAATACTGAATTGAATATGTATCAAATTACTGAATATTGCTACAATCTGCTTGTCATGCCTACCCCTGCAGACTCAGTGATATCATTCCACGATTTGGTAGACAGGTTGTGGTTACCAACCAAGTGCTTGACTACCTATATGGCACACACAGCCACATGATCACTCAGTGAAATCACCAAATTCTTTCTCAATTCTTACTGCAACTGTATAGTGATGCCATTGCTGCCCAGCGGTCTGCCTTAAAGAATTGTTTTGGATTTGTTGACAGGACAGTGTTTCCAATTTGCAAACCTGCAGAGCATCAGAGTAGTCTACAACGGCCACAAAAGAGTACACGCTTTGTACTTTGTCTATTTTTCAGAAGGAGGAAGGCATGATGCAGCCATGCTGGCAGGCTCAAGACTCTTTAATGATCTTCAAGCTTTTGCAAAGTGTCCTTTAGGGAATCAATACTGCATTCACGGTGATCGAGCAAACCCTTTCAGGGCTCAAAATTAAAAAAATCGTTAGGTCGCCTTTCGGCGACTAACTAAAGAAATCTAGTCACCAGATGCAAATTTTAAGTCGCCAGTTTGTATAATCAAAGTAATGTTCGGGTTCCACTTGTTGAAAGTGTTTGATATTGTCTGGTATGGCTTGGGACACATACAGACAATAAGTATTTTTTCAACTTATCCATTTCTTTTTAATAATGTAACACTTTTCATTTCACGCGGCGGCGCCCAACTTGCATGTTTCGCCGAAAACAGAGATTTACCCGTATTTTAGCATAAAAATGCTGGCTTCGTTTTCGCGGTAGAAATACATGACTTCTCAGTTTTCGCGTACAATTTCTACAGTTTTAATAACTATATCGTTGTTGAGTTAAGCTTTGTACAGAGAAACTAAAAAATGCTCGCAGAAACTTGCTAAACTTACGAAATAAACACAGCGTTTTCGTTCCCAACGCGGCTATTTTTATCCTGGAATGAAATTTGATTGGGGCAGATTTCGATCACGTGCTAGGCAACCACTTCTGGGCCATGAGCGCACGTCACGTAATCAACAAAACAACGCTATAAATTGTAATTTTCGCCAAGCTTCATCTAAACACTTGATTACCTTTGATTCTAAAGCTTACCTTTTCTTCTCAAAATTGCTATCGTTCAGCGGTTTTTTCTGCAAAATTCGGTGGCTCCTGCTGCTCTTGTGTGGTTCCAGGGAGAGAAACTCTAATGCCGTCGCAGAAAATATTGCGAACAGGAGTCCGTAAAGTTTAGAGGGAACGTGGCTTTTTTATGCGATTTGGCCCATTCTTTTACAACGAACGCAAAGCAGGACGATGTTTATTTTAACGTTAATGCTTTATTGTACTTCTAAATCATTCAAAAGGTCGCCAACTGGCGACTAAACAAAAATTTTAGTCGCCAAGGAGAAAAAGTTAGTCGCATTGGCGACCATATTGGTCGCAATTTCGAGCTCTGCCTTTCAAGGTACACCTTTAAGCCCTTTCAGGAATAGGGCCTGGACTCCTCAAATCATAGATTTCATGTCTCTGTGGTGTGGATAAAATGTATGTGACCAGTGTCCTACTTAGAAATGCCCTCATGCAACTGGCACCCATTTTATGAAGCCCAATTTGGCATTGAAATTTTTGTAGAGTTCTACATGTGTATGATTTAATCACTAGTCTCCTCCTATGTATTTTTGATTTAAAATTCATTATTGAGTTTACCATCTATCCTCTACCATCTCTGCTCTACATTCTATGGTTCTGTTGAGTTTTCATTGTATCTGCTACTCTATGCTGTACCAACTACCCTCTAAACTCTACCAGGCTACGCTGTATGCATTACAACCTACCCTGTAAGCTCGACCAGCTACTCTCTGCTCGCTACGCTCTAAGTCAAGGGTTTACTTGAAATTTTTTGATTACTTTTTGAGACAGCTTAATGCAACAATGAATTTGGGAAGTGCTGTCGGCTGTAAACTACTAGCTTTACTCAGTATGTGACTGGAAAAAATATTGAGTGCTGATTCTTTTATTTTCAGTTGGGAATTCAAGTTTTTCTGGACATCAGTTTGACTTAGTATTGTTATTTGTATTTAACACTTCTCATTTGATATTGACCCCACAAATATAACTCACTTTGAAGTTAAAAAGTGGCAAACTAAAAGGCAAAATCATTGACTCTTTTCGTCTAACAATATTTATTTCTGTAAGTGTGAACAAGCTGATGACAAAAAACTAAAGAGGGTGACCCATACAGGCCTCTTGCTCTGTTAATGAGAGCTAATAATTGCAACATGTTTTGAAATAAGTTTCTAAAATCTTAAGGAGGTTTGTGATAGTCACTTTGTGCATGTAGCCTTTTCCAATAAAGCCGTTGAGCCATTGACTCCTGTGCTGCCTGAACCGCCTGTGGCGAGCCTTGGCCTTTCTTCCACTTCTGATGTCATCACTTTTGTCTGAAATTGGCATTATCTAGACTCAACTTGCTTGAAAAGATGAGTGAAAAACTCGGAGAAAAATTTCCTGCCACTACACCTAGCTGCTTTATGGTAAAAATTGGCCGCCTCCATGATGCTTTCTTAGAAGTTTTTTAACTGCAAGCACACCCAGTAGAAGGTCAGTCACTGCTGCAAAAAGAAAAGAAAAGGAGAAAAAGGAAAGGGGAAAAAATTCAAAAATTGAAAAGTCTAAAGACGTAGGTCACCTTGTCCTAAGACTATCTCAAAATTTTTGAATTCTGCGCATGCTGAGCCAAAATGTCGTAAAACTCGATCCTTGTGGCAAGAAGGGCTAGCTGTTGTGTTGCAAATGCATTTTCAACCAGATTAAAGCTAATTTGGGGAGGTCCAGCCTCAAAACCACCAAAATGTCCAATCAAGTGACCCAATTTTCCAAAAGAGTGGTCTGGGTCCTTTTCTGAAAAATTTGGGAAAACTATCCAAACCAAGCCCACAAACGCCAGGAATTTAGTTTTTTTTGTTAACCCATTGACTCCTGTGCTGCCCATAACTGCCTGTGGTGAGCCTTGACCTTTCTTCCACTTCTGACGTCATCACTTTTGACCAAAATTGGCATCATCTAGACTCATCTTCTGCAGGAGGAAAAGAGCCTTCCAATGATGCCTAGATCAGAGTGATCGGTCTAATGGCGCCCGAGATATGCACAGAAATGCTTGAAAAGATGAGTGAAAAACTCAGAGCAAAATTTCCTGCCACTACACCTAGCTGCTGTTCTATGGTAAAAATTGGCTGCCTTGATGACGCTTTCTTCAAAGTTCTTTAACGGCACGCAAGCCCAGTAGAAGGTCAATAACTGCAGCAAAAAGAAAAGTGTTGTGTTCTGTAACTCAAAATACTCCGATTTAAGAAAAGACCTTTTTAATACAAGACAAGTAAACAGCAACTGACAACAAATTACAATACAGGCGCTTAAGAAGGAATAATAAATTCATGACAGTCGTGGGTTACGTAACCCTGCGGGGAGTTATGTAACGTAACTACAATTAAAGTAAACTAACATTGCAAAAAGGAGATAAAGGATAGGGGAAGAAATTCAAAAATCGAAAAGCCTAAAAATGTTGGTCACTTTCTTGTCCAAAAACTATCGAACTTTTGATATCTGTGCATGCCCGAGTGAAAATGTTGTAAAACGCGGCTCTAGTGGCAAGAAGTGCTAGATGTCGTGTTGCAAATGTGCTTTTGACCAGATTAAAGCTAATTTGGCTGACTGAGATCCAGCCTGAAAACTACCAAAATGTCCCAAAAGCGCATTTTTGGCAAGAAGCTCCAGGAGTCAATGGGTTAATTACTGATTCTGTTGTTGTATGATCTTCTTCATTTCTAGTTGCTGCTTGTGCATTTAACTTTGCTGATCCATCAACATCTTCTGTTCATTTTTCTTGAACTGTCTTGGTATCAATCAGAAACCTGTTTCTACTTCCGGTCAGCAGTCTTTATCACTTGAGGATTTACTCGGCAATCATCGTGTCATACAGCAATGAAAAATGAAGTGTATAGCTTGTTTATTTCTTCAGGTCAATGGCTTTTGAACAGCTTGTAAAAATGGACAGGACTCCTGTGTTTTTGGCAAATGCTTTTGGTGAGAAACGATGCCTATGGCCATTTTCCTCACCTTTACATGTCTTGGTGCCCTGCTCAGTCAGCCAAACAAGCATTTCGTGACCATCTAGAATTGGATCAGTCTGCAAGGAAATGTGCCCCCAGCACAATTCATGGCTCTCATCACTGGTTCTAACCCGAAATGCAGGGGGAGAATCCACCACATGGTTCTCTGAAGAGCTATGGGATTTTTTGTTTCGAATATGCAACTCTGAAAAAGCTTTTCTTTTTATTCTTCTCAGTTCAGTCAGTGAGCGAGTCCAGAGAAAAAAAAGTGGATTATTAGACATGTCTAGTTTAGTTTCCCAAATAGCAAGAACATCTAGATGCTTATCCAGCGAGCAAGATTCCGACTCCATCGATATGTGTGGAGGGTTCGTGAAGCTAACTTATATCTGCTGATCCAACATTGATTGAATCCATTTGCAATTATTGTCATTGTTATGAGATTCATGAAATTCAAGAAGATCAACATTCAAGGAAACAATTAAATGATTATTAGCTTCGTTGACTAGTAAACCTGATGCAAAGTTTTTATACAATACTTCATTACCTTGTTAGTTAAATGTAAACCACCTCTGTTTAAAACTTTCTCTGTGATGTTGGAGTGGCAAACCAAAGACCAGGGATGCCGCTTGGAATATTTGATGAGGAGCTTGTTAACAGATTTTACTGATTCTTTGTGGGCATCTTTGTACATAGTTAACTCAGATAACACAACCTTAGCTCCAGAGGTAGATTGAATAGTTCTGGCAAGATCCACAATAGGGTTTGCAACATCATTAGGTGCCTTAGATTTTAAATCAATTATCCCAATATGCAAACAAATCCTATCTGGAGCATTGTCGATTGTTGGCTGGATATAAGACGTCATGTCTTGTGTCGTGGCTCCACTACAACTTGTTGGTTGGTTTCCTTACCTAACTTGTAGCCCTGCAGATTTTAAATGATTAAGTCCCCTAGAATTGTCATGGTTTTAGCACTTGTCAAGCTCTCTGTGGGGATAGGTGGTACAATAGGAGTAGAGGTTGTGTCGTCAACAGCATTGATAGTTCCAGTTCCATTCTCTTTATGTAGAGAAGGGGAATTGTTCGACTTGTATTATAAATCTTTAGAAAGGAAATTAACGACCAACTTCAGGGACTCCCACTTTTCTACAAGCCCCCCCTCTCCCCCTCCTAAAAAAGAAATTTGAGGCATTTGGCTGTTTCCACATTGGTTCATCCAGTGGAACATGCCAAAAAGCAGACTTGATATTAGCCAAGGTAAACTTTTTGGCATTGCTTTTTTCTGTAAGCAGATCAACAGTTGGCATTGAATACTCAGAAGGCTTGAGTACAGTGTTCAGATTTCTGGAATCTATGCAAACTCTTATTCCATTCTTAGCAGAAGGCTTGTTGACAATGGAGAGAGCACTCACCCAGTCAGTGGGCTCAGTGCCTTGTTCTTGAAGATCTTTGACACTTGTCTTATATTCCTTCATCATCATTTTCATCATCATCATCATTTCTTCACAACCCACTCTGTATTTTAAAATTCTTCGTTGTTACTTTTTGCTCTGTAAGCCTTTTTGAATCCACCCTACCTCGGCAGATCTTTTTAAACCTGAAATTTTACTGGGATACCAACAGCTGACCATTCCATGGTATTCAAGTGAAAAGTATTCATGTTAATCATGGCAGTGCCAGCCTAAGTTGAGTATGGCTGATATGGGAGGCTCTTTGGAATAACTTTTTGGGGTCTTATGCTCTGGATACAGACCTCTAAGTCAGAGGCAGATCTTGGTTGTTAGTGAGTCAGTGGATCACTTTGAGGACGAGATGACAGGTGATATATGTGACCTTTCACGCGAAAACGTACATTAACGGTTTTCCGTTAAACGGCTGCGATGAACAGCAATCGAACGGTCTACGAACGGTTAACTAAGCTGTCTGAAACGGTTTTATCAAATGGCTAAACAGTTTGTTAAGTATTCCGAACGGCCACCTAACCATTAGAATGGTTCATGAAATTTTTTGAACGGTTCGCCAAAACGTTCGTACGGTTCATGTAATTTCTCGAACGGTTTGCCAAAACGTTCGAACGGCTTATGAAATTTTTCAAAAGGTTTATGAAATCCACGGAATGGTTTGTCAAAACGTTCGAATGGTCGCAAGCGGTACATGTATTTGCGAAATCAATGGCAAAGTGAAGGCAATTAATATCCATTGACAAAATGACAGGCCCACATCCTGAAAGGATAGCACTTGTTGTTTATACCCTTAGGTTCAAATAAGAATAGACGTAAGAAAACCGTTTGAACGACTTTTTAATACTGTTTGTGACATTCTAAAAGCTTGTCCACAGTCACACTGTTACTCCACGCTGATTGGGTAATGCTAAAGAATGCATCCAATCAGGGTGGAGCAAACAGTGTGACTGTTGTTCTTTTGCACACGAATTCATGACATGTAGTAAGAGTCAATGCAAAACCCAAACTGGTCGCTTGGAAAGATGCATTTCTCGAAAATTATTTGGCGATTCTTGCCGAGCAGAAATGTTATCTTAGCGTTTGGTTGAGAGCTTCAAACAAAAGGTACTTTTATTTTAACTGAAGACTAGTAATAATAAAACATGAAAAACTGTTTGCTGCAAAGTTTTGCCCTGAAACAAATGCGAGATTCATAAACCGCACTCAACTGCTGCCACCTCAACCATTGATTACACACTGGAACTGAAAACTGATCTGCAGCCCCATTCATGTTGAGGAGCCATTAGAACAAAGAAATGATGTTTTTTGCTCAACAAGTGAACCAAGCCGAACGAAAGAAAGAATGTTTTGAATTTCATCTTGGGTAGCGTTCTATTTTAATTGTGCATGAGTCAACGTCGATAATTTCTAAAACACGCACTATTCAATCTTCCTGGATAGTTGAACCGATCTGTTGTTGATTCAAATCACTGTGCGTGATCAAACTGTAAACATGCAATCGTGTTACGAGTCTGTTGAAATTGTATACCAACAAATAGGACTCCTCTGCTCCCTGTATGGAAACTAACCATTTTTAACCTTTTTAACGTTTTGCGAGTAATACCATGTATAGTATATTCCAGACTAAATGCTTCAGTGATTCTCAAGAGAAACGAGACTCGTCTCGAGAGAAATGAGACGCGTATCGAGAGAAACGATATGCATCTTGCGAGAAACGAGACAAGTGGTAACTTACATTTGAGGAGTACTGTACTTCATGAAATAAGTCCAAGAAGAGAAAGATGAAAACATACTTTTTATTGCCGTATTATAAGCAAAATACAAATGCAATACAGAAGAGATAGAAGGTCTAATAGTTATGCAACACTTTCAAAAGGTATACTTAACATTAGTTATGCAACACTTTCAAGTGGTATACTTGAGAGTGTGTATACTAAAAACATGTAAGTGACAAGTGAGATATTCCACAGTTATACCACAAGAAAGTGTTGCATAACTTTTTTATACCATGCCATAGAAAATACAGTAGTCAGATGGGAAGGTTGAGTGTGATCAGTTAAATTGCACCGATTGATGGGAAGGTTCGGTGGAATACTGACAATTATACAACAGATTTCCTGCATTCTGACTGGCTGCTTTTTTTTTCTATGGCATGGTATAAGTAAACAATAGCCTCCATTTGGCCTGAAAATATGCTGCTGAAACTGTGAGCTTCGAGGAACAGATAAGGTCCAAGGACAAATATCCGAGCATATTTTCACCCTAAATGGAGGCTATCATGTCTATTATCCTCAAATCTTTTGCACAACGCAGGGAATATTCCTTCACGTGACATGTTTAGACCAATCATGCATGAGCGAAAATATTGGATTGATTACAAGTACAATAATATAATCCATCAAAATTAATATTTTTGCTTGCACATGATTGGTCTTAACATGTCATGTGACCCAATATTCCTCAGCTAAAACTGGAGAATATCTGAGATTATTATTCCTCCCAACTAACAATGATTAAGAGTACGCAGTGGGCATATTTTTCACCCAAACCTTACTGTCTACTGTACTTTTTGGATGGAGCCCAAAACAACTGTCAATGCCTCAGTGCTTAGTCGTTGATGTTGTTATGAACTTAAACAATCTGAGTCATCATAGCAGCAAAACATCTTGACACGACATGTACAAGTTCACTTGACATGTGTAAACAGTGCCAAGCTCAGAGAGTTAAAACTAGCATGGGACATTATGTACAAAATAGGACTAAATCGAAAGATGTTGTGTTGTGTCCCATTCAGACTAAACTCTAAATAAATTATTATTAGAGGATAAAGTGAGTATCAAGTAAACAGTATTCTGCCATACATTTCCCACTTAAAAATTGTAAGGTCTTGTCTACCTTCTCACTTGTAGCAATTCAACTTCCAGGTACTGACATTTGAAAACAGAATTCCAACCAAAAGGAATAATGCTAAGCTTAAAGACCCTAAGTACACATTGCGGACCTATTTTTACTTTGTGTTCTTGATTGTGCCCTTTTTTACTTGGGGTTGGAAGTGACCAAGTGACTTTAGAAACTGATGCAGCATTGCCCTGTTTTCTTTTCAGTGTTCTCTTACAGCCAGTATCTTTGCTGTCGGATTGGGTGTCATTACATTTACCTTCAATTTTGACCTCAGTTTTGTCAGTGAAGCAAACATGGATTAATTTACTGTTTGGACATTTGCATCATTTGTTTTGTTCCCATCGTTTAGGTTCTTTCTATTGTTTGCACTATTTCTATCGTGTGTCCTGTTTTTATCATACACTTATTGATTTCTGTTTTGAGTACCGTTTATTGTTTTTGGAATGCAGAAACAGAATATTTCACTGATCCAGTTAAATATGCAGAAGTTTGACAGTTGATTTAAATGCCGCATTTTACATGTGCCGGATGTAATTTGACCATAATTATGTCAAATAAATTATGTTTGTTGAAATGGGAATTAACATGTTGCTCTTGCTAAGTAATTTTATTCAGCCAAATAATGCAACATTTACAGTCAAACTGGATGTTCTTTTGATGGGAACTTTGCAAACTTCTGCTGGAACATTGGTATTTTGGTTGACAGTTTGAGTCGAGCAAGTTGCTCAGTTCATTTGGTACCTGATGGCAAGAACTTGTTGAGATTTTTTTAAATATTTCAGTATTTTGAAGACAGGTGTGCGAGTTTTAATGTGAATGAGCCACTGCATGAGCAACTACCAAGATATTCTCGATTGCGGGGAAAAATTTGTACCGGTTGCCGCCGTTGTTTTAAAATGCAATGGCAGTCACTTGTTGCTAATTTGTTGGCTATTGAAACTCAAAGGAAGCGTAAGTTACGTGCTTGCATTGTAAAACTATAATTATGAAAACAAAGGGACTGCAAGTGTTACGTTTATATGTCCTTAAATAAACAAAACTTCAAGTTTGTTGTTATACAATTTGATAGCATGTAGCGGAAGTTGAGCTTACAGTTGTCGATATATGGATACCGTTTGAAGCGATAATCAAACTTCTTTGCCTGTTTTGAACTGACCAGACCACAGAGACGTACACAGGGCAATTATTTTCTCCCTTTTCTCAAGCCTCGTAGAACGATTATAATGTATGTTAGCCATCATAGGCCACAGAAGAATTTCGATTCGCAAACCGCTTTTCAAATGATTTTTGAAAACGGCACGAAAGCAATAGCAACTTGCTTGCGCGGATTGCAACTTGCTCAACTCAAACTGTCAATCAAATTTGGTTCATTTCATTAAATGTAAGAGAATTAAGGAAGCATGCCAGTGCGATTTCTCTTTTTTTTTGCGTGAAATAAACTCTTGGAGGTGTGCATGCTCGGTCTATTTAAATAAATTCGCACATTACTGTTTGGTTTGTTTCATTAAATGAAAGAGAATTAGGCAAGCGTGCCAGTGCGCTTTTTTGGGGGGTGGAATAAACTCTTGGAGGTGTGCATACTCGGTCTATAATATTGAAATAAATTCGCATATTACTGTGTGGTTTGTTAAGCAAGCGTGCCAGCGCGTGCTTTTTGCGGGAAATAAACTCTTAGAGGCATGCCGTAGAATCGGCCTGTTTTATAAGAAACATTGTTCTTACTTGCTTTTTGTTGGTGTATCTGATTTACTGCTTGGAAATCGTTATGTGATGCGGGTGCCCTCCTAAGACGCTGTACAGAGAAGCAATTAATTAATGATTTAACAATTCCCAGAATCAATTAGAACGAGGACGTAAACATTTACGTTACTACGCACACGATACCACGAAAAGAACGAAGCCAAAATTCAGAGAACTATTTATGGAGGGTTATTTTGAGCTAGGCTCGATTTCCGCTGCTCTCTCGTGTCTTTCGGGGAGAGGAGTGCAAGCTCCTTTCCCAGACAACGGCTGGTAATTGAGCCTAATATCGAGCAGGATTATTTTTTCCTGATCTTTATTGGTTATTGACTTTTTTCAGATTTGGTGGCTCCTAAAGGAGCTGTTTGTTGCTGTTAAAAGCTCGTTAAAACTTTTAATATTTGGTTGCTGCTCCACGCAATTCGATGACAGCGGGTATGGCTTTGTGTAAGACATGGTCAATGTACTTTACACACTTGCTTGCATCGACCTTTTTCCTCCAAAACTTCTTAATACCGTCAATCAGCTCCTGTTTTGATCTGGGCTTGACCTTCGTTTCCAGGAAGAATTTCAACTCCTGCCCGAGGTTTTCAATGGGATTTAGGTCTGGGCTCTCTGGGGGGGGGGGGTTGGCCACCAGTTGATGCCCTGCTCCTCGAAAAAGGCTTTCGCGACTCTTGAAGTGTGCTTCGCGTCGTTGTCTTGCATGAAGCGGTGATTTTGCAGCTTCTCGTTGATGAAAGGTAGCAAGTGGGTCCGCAGTATATCGATGTACAGGTCAGCGGCCATGATTCCTTCGAAGATGCAAATCTTTGTACCGCTGTGTCTGCTTATTCCGGCCCACACATGCAGTTTCAAGGGATGTTTTGGCTTTGGTTTTCTTTTCGCCAGTTTACCAAGTATGGCAGAACTGTTAGAGGGAGATTGAGCATTCGTCAGTAAAAATGACGTCAAAAGTATCTCCAGTCTCTAAAACTCGCTGAGCGAACTCTAACCGCTTGACTTTGTTTGCATCTCGGATCAACTGACAATATCTGGTACGTTGAAGAGTCCATCCTTGCTGCTTTCAGGATCTCCGCACTGTTGATAGACGCACTTTGATACCATGTTTTGCCAGCTTCTTCTGGATTTGACCGCTTGTTGTTTCATCGTCCTTTCGTATCTGATCTTCGATGAAGGTTCTGGCTTCATCGTTTAACTTTCTGGGCCTTCCAGTACTCTTGCCCTTGTCCGTGGTTCCCATCAGTTTCAGCTTCTTGATGATTCTTGTAACGGTTGCAAAGCTGACTACTAACTCTTCTTTCTTCAATAACTTCAATATCTCCGCCGGGTGAAGATTTTGCCCGTGAAGAGACTCGATTCGATTTCGCGTGTAGGAAGATACTATCGGCATGGCTGCTCAGGATTAACTGATCTTCGATCTTCAAAGCATGTTATAAACAACAGCTGTTGCCATGTGTACGCGCATTTGCATCATCACAATACAACGTGAAGCCTCAAGAGAATACAGGTAAGTCTACATGTAAATTCAAATGATGTTTGCCTCGATCGGCTCGAAACGAATTTTCACGTGAACGTTCGATACTATGCGAAACTGTCCTTGAAAATTCGTTTCTACTCTCTTGAAGAGCAGCGAGAATTTTCGTTTTGACTAAAACAATGGGCGTTTTGAACATTTGTTAAAATTGGACCGAATTTTCGTTTCACTCGCCGAAAAGCACCGAAAAGCTGTGAAAAGCACTGAAATTCGTTTGCATTCTTTTTGCACAGTACTGTATGTGTGAGCCTTGTTTTCATGCTAACTTGGTTACATGACCTCAATAACCTACCGAAAGCGCATTTTCATAATTGAAACATTGATGTGCATAATTGTGGTGATTTAGTTCAATTTTACGCAAATAATGGATAGATACAGACAAATTTTACGTTTAGGCCTCTTTTCCATGTTTGGATACACAGTTAAAATAAACAGGTGCCTTTTTTAAATCAGAACTTAAAACTTGGGTCAGTTAGTGTTAAGTTAACATAGTTTTGAAATCCAAAAAAAAAAGAATAATGTTTTTTGGTCGCAGTACATGTAGTTTTAAAGGACATTTCTTTTTACTGGCACAAAAATTTTTAACAATCTGCCTTTGACAATTGTCAAAAGCGAAAACGTTGAAATGTTCTGCTGCTGAGCAAGACATTTCTTTTTATCATAACTTTGATAATTTAATGATGTTTTTAGGTTTAAATGTGATTTCTCATTGTATTCTTAGGCTGTTTAAAGTAGTACTAGTATTGTCTTTTTATTAGACTTTTAAATGTAATAATTTATGAAAATTTTTTATGTAATTAATTTTAAGATACAGGGCCCCTATGGAGACCAGCCTTAGAGCTGAATGGGCTACCCTGTATAAATAAAGTTTTACTTTACTTTACTTCAATTAACTCAACAAGCTGATCGTTTTGCAGGTTAAGCTTGTAGGTTTCATTAACGCAATAATCTACGAAGGCTTGTTGACGACCTCCTGTTCGGCGTTTTTTCTGATACGCTTAATGTCAGTTTTAAAGTCATTGTCCGCGCTTATTTGAGCCTTTGCCCTATATTGTAGGGATTCTGGGCAGGTTCCTTTGTCCATGTGTCTTTTCAGTGACTTTATGGCTGCCTCAGCATGGAAGATTTTGCTCTCTGCTGGTTTTTCTGGCTGTCTTGGTTGGCTGTGACGACGTTTTCTGGGGTTCTCGTTCGATCTGGTAGTTTGGTTCGTGCTGTCTTTGTGGCAGACGGAGCGGTTTTGTTTGCTTTTACTTTCTGCTGGTTTTTCTGGCTGCCTTGGTTGGCTGTGACGACGTTTTCCGGGGTTCTCATTACGTCTGGTAGTTTGATTCTGGCTCTCGCTGTTGTTGTGGTGATCCTATCATGTGGATCTCTTCAGTTGCTTATTAAATTGAAATGACGACCGATAGAGATGGGTTCTCGGTATCAGTCCGAAGAAATAGTTGCTTGCCAACCTATTTATACTCGTGGAAAGGATAATAAATGCTGTGTTCTTATTGGCTCCTTAGTTTTAGCCAATTGTGTTCATGTTGTTTTGATCCTTGTGAGCTCAGCTTGACGCTGTGTTTTTTATAGTGGCTATTATGCAAAATTATGAGCCTTTACTGGTATATCTTGCCAAAGCAACCAGTTTTGTAATGGTGCGCTGTTGTGTTTTGTCAGCTCTCTGCTTTTGTACATGGCTGATTTCGCGCATTAAATGTTGTTTTGTTCTGTACATTCATGGCTCAGTGGTATTAATACTGTGTACGTGATCTCACTGCTCCGGACGGGGCCTGTCTGGTAAAGATCAACAGTGTAAAATGGGGTTGACAGGCCTGCACGACTCCCTCGTGGGTGTTATAGCCTCTTCATAGTTTGGCTCTCACGAGTATATCTTTGAACGAACGCCCTCTTTTGTATGAAATAAGGGGCGGATCTCTGTAGATTTCGCTCAGTAATGGTTGTTAATGATACGCCCGTAGCTCCAATTTACCAAAATGTTTGCCTGGTCGTGAAGTCATAAGAAGTTCTTGTATGTAAAATGTACAACGATCCTTCGTCAAGACCATATTATTAACGTCCAAAGCATGAATTGTCTGGCAACATTGACCAGAT
>JAHPZR010002108.1:25000-27500 GCA_019787425.1 Platygyra sinensis
GATCAGCAGCATGACTTTCACTTCATCCACCTCTACCCGTTCATGACGAATTTGCTGACAAATCCTGATGGCGTCAGCCTAAACACCACCCCCATTCCCGGCCCCCTGTGGGCTGGGCTACAATAGCCCACTCGAGTGAAGTGGTGCAGGGGCCTGGGACCGAGTGTAACGTCACAATTCCTTGAAGTTTTATTGGCAGCCTTCTTGGATTGGGGGGTGGGAGGGAGTGCTTGGTACCCTATATACTACTTACACTCTAAGAGATAAGTCCCTGTGAATATAGTCCCCTAGAGTGTGCCTAGCTTTAAATTTATTAGTAACCCATTTGTACATTTGAATGCAGAGGGGCACTGTTAGAGTGACAAGCATTGAACTTTAACAAAGTCTACCAATGTCTACCAATCACAGCCCAAAGACTTCAATGGTTTCTGAATTAAAGATGTCAACATTTTTTTCAATCCAATAAAGGGAATTCTGCTTCCCAAGAGCAAGCTCCTTTAAGAGGACAGATAATAGCAAGGCACTAAACTGTTGCTTGAGCAGGGTTTGCATGTTATTAAAAGGTGAAGGGAATGTTAGAAGCCATTTTGGAGTGTAATGGCAGAAGGAAACATGGCCTCAGCTCGGGTTCATTTAGCAGGAAGGAAGGTTGTTACTCTCCCTGAAGTTTTATTTTGTTGGAGACACAATAGCACTATTCCGTGATTGGTCCAAAAGTGCTGAACAGTTAAAAACAGAAGTCTGCATACAAGCCAAGTGGCCCATCAAACAGTCCTAATCTCCAGATTTTGTACCATAAAGCCACTAGGAGTAGTTTTACATGTACTCCCCCCTGGATGAGATGCTAGTTCATTGCTGGGTTACCCTTAGCATTACATTTGCTAGCAGCCAATTGTACACCTGGGTGGAGAGATCAAATCCCTGTTAGAGTTAAGTGTCTTACTCATGAACACAACACCTGGCCGACAACCCAGGCCAATCCCTGCCATTCTACAGGCATGACCAAGCAATAGTGAAGAATGGGGTGAGTTGGCCTGTGAGGTGATCAAAACACCAACAATATTTTCCTTTTAAGAAGAATGGGGGGGGGGGGGGGGTTAGTTGCACTTAAATGGATAAATGGGTAAGTTACCTTAAGTCACAGTGTCTCTCTCCTCTAATGAACATTAATAATAAATTAATACTCACTGATGGAAAGAGACAATATGGGAGTTACTGGTATTGCCTGCAAATAGCTAGGCCAGTCTGGCAAAAAGTAATGTTAGGGGTTTATATCCTGGTATTGGACTGACACTTTGCCTTGGGCCAGGGGAGAGAAGAAAATATCACTGCATTTGCAGCTTGCGATTTTGAACTCTCAAGAGAAATGGGATTTGAGATTAACAATAGTAAGTGTCTCAAAAGATATATTGAGTTACAAATGGCAAAGTTCAACTGGACATAGTCACTTTTCTTGTACAAAAGAGTCGAGCCCTTGTCCATGCTAATGATATGATCTCCCATGTAACAGTCTTAAACAGAGTCAAGGATTTCTTGCCGAGGATGAAAGAAGCTGAACAACAACTTGAAAAAGAACTAAATGAGAAGTCACCCTGTGAGCTGGATATTGAATATGTTGATGATAGTGCTCCATATATTGAAATGGTAAGCATGAACATTCGTTTAAAGGCAGACAGACAGACTACCTTTATTTAAGCACGATAGTTTAAAAAGCTGTGCAGCTTGTGGGGTCGTGCGTAAATACTAAACCTAAGGATAAAATATGTAAGGCCTTTTATGGAAGAAATTTTTGCTAGGTTTGTTAAATTTGTTACAACCAGGGTGGACCAGGGTAGGAATGGGGACTGAGGAATAGATTTTGCTAAGACGTATAGTTATTTGGTAAATGTGTAATTTGTCATAGTTATGATATTTGTTAAAATAAATGCCAGCCAAAGAATATTTAGAAACAAATAGTACGTTTCACACATGCAGTTCTTCATTTTTTTTTTGAGAGATGTACATACTTTTTAGGCATATTAGTACAATGGTTAATTGGCCATATTTATATTGTTGATATAATGAACTGAAATTAGCTTGCAGCTGGGGCTAATGGAGGGAGCTTGTCTTTTCAAATTTAAATGAGTTGACATTATATCTTTTTAATTCTATTCACCCGCATGAGTCTTCATTGCAAGGTACAATGGGTGACAAGGTGATCAGTGTTGAGACACTTGGCAGTTAAATTCGATTTTTCAGCAGAATAGGAAATGGTCTATTGAAAGCACAAGAATTTATTTAACATCTATAAAGTGTGATCATTGTTATCATAAGAAGAAATGCAAGAGCAGAACGTTAAAATCGGCTTCTTCAGCTGTAACTGCCGACCACCTGACTGCCGTACAGGAGGTCGCAGGTTAAAACCTCGGCCAGACCAACACTCAGGGTCTTTAAATAACTTAAGTTTGTAATGACACCTGCAAATGGTTAGATATTCAAGTCTTCTCGGACAAGGACTATA
>JAHPZR010002108.1:32500-37500 GCA_019787425.1 Platygyra sinensis
AAGAAATTATTCTGTGACGATTTTACATTTATAATGGTTCTTGTTTACTACTGGGATGAGAAGATACGTTGTAAATGAAACTTAATCTTTTCTCGTCAACGTTATCAGGGTTTTCGCTTTATCACATTAATAGCCAGCACGACGAATTGTAGTAGAAGAAAAATAAAATTTCTTGTTTAAGATAACTTAAGTGAGGTAAATGAAGTCTTGGGAGTTCTATGTTTGTGTTAAGTCAGTGCAACGACTTTGGTAATTGAATAATATACATCGGGTTGTTTCAGTGTAATGGTGGCTAGTTATGAACGGGATGAGCTTTGCGTTTTGAAGTAGTTCATGAGTCAGTAGTAAACAAATGGGAAGAGATAATTTATTTCAGGTTACAAAGGGTAACTTGATACTTTTGTTTTTCACAACGAGTAAATTCAATTAGAGGTCACGAATCGGCGCTTCTAGTTCAAAGGACATATTTTAGAGGAGACGAGACTATTTAGATTTGAAACAGTTTTAACGTTTACAAAATAAGTGAAGTGACAATTGTTTTGTTCTTGTATGCAAATGTAACGAGATATCTTTATTTTTAGTTGCAAAGGGTAATTTGACACCCTTGTTTTTCACAAGAAAGTAAATTCAATTAGAGGTGATGATTCGTGAGCACTTATTTTCCCGAGATGTTTGCTAATTTTAGTTAGAATTGGTAACTTGATACTTCTGTTTTTCACAAGAGAGTAAATTCAATTGGAGCTGACGAATCGTCACCACTTGTTCCCATGAAATGTTTGAACAAAGAAAACGAAATATTGCTATTTTTAGTTACAAATGGTAACTTAACACTTTTGTTTTTCACACTGGAGTAAATTCAGTTAGAGCTAACAAGTTATGGCCTCTTGTTCCCAGGATATTAAACAAAAAAGAAGTTAACATATTTGGGCAGCTTTTAGGTGTCTGCAGAAGAGGTTTGATATGGTTAACTCGAGGACATTTTATGATATTCGTTTCAGTCCGAGATCTTTTTTGTTAAAGGTAAAAAAAGTATGAAAACTGTTCAAAATAATGTTCCTTGAAGACTGCGTGGCACCAAGTTAAACTACAAATTAATCAGTAAATCAGGCTTAAACGAGTCAGAGAGCTTATTTCTCTTTCTTGCTATTTTTGAGTTATTTTTTTGTGAAAAAAATTCTTCTTAGTCGGCGCATCGGGTATGTTATGGACGGGTCAGTGTGAAGGTGCAATAAGAGGCTTAAACAGTTCGTGTCTAGTCGTTGTTGTCAGTTGTTGTGCTACAGATTGATCAGTTGATTGCTTGGCTATAGTCATCAATGAATCAGCAAGGACAACCTCGTTCCCAGGGTCTCTCATCTTACCGCCTGGGGCGAGCGAGGAGAGAACGAGGTTGCAACAAGGACTGCTTGAAGATAAGAAACGTGAGGGTAGATGTTCAGGTGATTACTAACCATGACGTCATCATAGAGATGAACGATGATGCAATAATATAGTTTGTGTTGATCAAATGATATGGTGTCTACCGTAATAATTGAATCATCGAGGGGTCTCTGGAATGTGCATTGCGTTGTGACTGTAGTGCTGGGAAAACAGCTAATATTTAAAAGCGCGGTTATAAGATATACGATCTTTCTTGTCGTCTCTAACCCATACCTTACTTACAACAGTTTTGACCTACATGTACTATATTTCTGTTATTCCACCCACAAAAATAATATAGGTATTAAATCATCATCTGTCAATACTCCATGTTTCATTATGGAAGCACACAATACACATACATAGCTTGCCCCTCTACAAAAAAAAAAAATTCACAGCCCTTTTTTGCGCAACAACTCAAAAACCTACAGAAAAACAGTCACCCATTCTCCCCCCCCCCCCCCTTCCACCAGCCCATTTATTCCAACAAAAAACTCCTACACGCTTAGCGTGCCTATATTTTATCCATACCCTCTTGCGACAACTTAAGATGACAACTTATCTCAGCGATACAAGATCGTATGTACATCAGATTCTCAGTTTCTTTCTTGCTGTACATTGTAGCCAAAAAGCTTGTCAAATTAACTAAATTATCACTGTAAAGAGTCGATTAAATGCTCCCATTTTCATAACCTTTTAATTAAAAAAATAACTCTTGCACGCCTTGCGTGCCTATGTTTTATAACTGTGTATAACTATGGCCTCAGCGACACTTGAACAATACTGGTGCAGTAAACCAAAAAGCTTTAGCAGTAATAGCTATAACGCCAAAAATAAAGTCCATGTCCTCGTTTTTTTTCTTAACGTGTGGACCAAATTTCCGTCCTAAGTACCCCCCAGCCAGTCTCCCCCACCCAGCCCCCCGCCAGTTCCAGTAGACCAAAAACGAAAAGGGAATTTAAAGCAGAAGTTAAACCATGATCTGAAATGAAGTCGTGAATTGTGATTTTCAAGAGTGAATGATGGTTGCCAAGGGTTAAGGTGATTCCTCAGTATTGCATTGCGCATCCCTACTGCGCACGATTTTCACGTCATTAGCGCGCGCAAATTAGCGCGTGCACGTGCAAAACGAAAGAAATTTCCCTCAAGCTGAGCTCGATAGCGAAAATAAATGTTCATTTTCTTTTAAACGGGCATGCATGGTGACCTATATTTGTTATTGCATAATAACAGTGTACATATTATCTTCCTTAATTTAAAAAAGAACTAAAAAATTTTATCGGAAGGAAAAAAAGATTTAGATGAAAAAGTGCACAAAGCCGTTACACTGTGAAGCAAATTTTGACCGCGAAAATAACGACTCTACCAACTCTTTACGTCCACGTCGGTTTAAATAGCGTGATGTTTCCACAAATTTTATATGACATTGTTCTTTATGCTCGACACTTTCTACCTGTCAAGTTTTGTTCCACGTATTACTTTTACAGACTTTGTTTTGAGCTACCGCAAAATGTAACTTGGACCGATGAATAACGCTCGTGATTAGTACGAGTACAAGCATAAATGGGATAAGATTGGCACATCGCATCTCTTAAACGAGAATGGTGACCTATCATTTTTATTTTATTTTTCAAAACAGTGCTTGGTAGAGAACATTCAGGGAAAGTTAAAAAAAATTCATCGGTAACTTTTATTTCTGAGGAATCACCTTAACCGAACTAACCTTTCTGCAATAGAGCGTATTCACATGACGTTATGGCCGCCATAATGGTTTTCCAAACAGTGAAACAGCAGCCATGTTGGAGAATCAAACCAATCCTGTGGGAGTTCAACTTTTTCCTTATGTAAACACTTTATTTTGTTCCATTTAATTTTCACAGCTGTTGGACAAATGAGTGCATACGCTCTATATGGAAAAGTTCTTTCTATGAAACAAAACACTAAAAACCTTGACCTCGATCGTGTGTACAGACCTCGTGCGTACCAAAGCTTCCTTAATTAGAAATGATTCTAATAGTAAATTTTCACAAAGATCTTTTCAGAGCAGGAAGGTTATTGAAAACCTGTGTAACAATACCCCAAAACAATATTGACAGATCCTTTTTTGACCTTTCTAGTCCCCTTTGCAGCATCCTCTTCACTGTTGCTATGCGCCAGCCGTCATTGCATAATCTGATCCACCACTTTAACCCGTAGCTTGCTTCAACGATACACAAGTTAAAAATAGAGACAGCGGTCGAATTTATACCAGTGAAGACGAATTATCCGCCTGAGACGAATAGTTAATCTGCTTGAGATAGATAAATTGTCCAGGTATAAATCTGGCAAAGTTCGTCCTCCTCCAATTCACCGATGAATTAGCCGAAGACGAATTTTGCCAGATGATTCGATTACTCCTCCATTAACTCCTATAACGACGGCTCGGAGTTGCCCAGTTCCATCAACTTGAAAAACTCAATGGTTTGTTAAGCCAAGAAGAGATTTCGCTTTTACTCAAGAGTGGCGTTTTGTTTTGTTTTGTGTTATGTTAGAAAAAAGAGGAAAATAGGTTACCAAACAAACAGAAAAGTTATTTTTCAAAAGTAAGAGCGCTCCCTTGGGATCATTTGATAGTGGTTAACACTTTGAAGTAATACACCTGTTATAGCTAGAGAAATGTGATTTGTTGATTTTAGCTATTGTCCTCTAAACTAACTTCGTTGTTTAGTATCTTTTAGTGAATAAAGTTGCGTTTTTTGATCTAGTGTTCGTTCCGCATTGGGGAAATATTTGTTGAGTTCTACTTGTGCAAGTTGATCAGAACAGTGTTCTGTCACAAACTTTCAAAAAACGTTCTCAAACTCATTAATTATTCATGCAGCTCTTACCCAACCAGAGCATCTTATTCTGGTCAGGTGGATGAGTTTAGAAACCCAATGAAAAACGAGTTGAAAACACGGCCTTGAAAGAAACCCGTGTTTTGAAACGATTTCTTAATCTGCATATTCATAAAGCGACAAAAACACGTGGCGATTAACAACTTTATTTAATCACACATTTTACGAAACAAACTTTAAACCTGAATTATTTACTGCTAACGTTTGATGGTGGCGACCTCGTGTTTTGGTTCACTTTCAACCTTGCCGTACACTACCGACCTAAATTGGCCCTGACGTTAGAAATTTTATCAGACCAAATGCACACGTTACCTCGGAATTGCGCTGGCCACACACTTTTCCTCTTCTTCGCTAGTTTTAAGAGGTCTAAATCTGCACTATGCCATTTGCTCTGTGAAGCAAGGTGTTCGCTCGGAACTGACAAACAACTAGGTAACAACGTGACATCAGTTGCTGAATATTCAAAAATTGTCACAGCGCAGCAATGGGCCCTTTGCAGCTTACGATCACATGGTACAAAAACCGCCATGCTGGAGAGCAAACTGCCCACTGGGACCTCCAAAACAAAGCAACTTAACTAACTATTATTTTGTTTTGGAGGTCCCAGTGGGCGGTTTGCTCTCCAGCATGGCGGTTTTTTGTACCATGTGATCGTAAACTGCAAAGGGCCCATTAGGTGATAGGATCATGCACATCATGCACATT
>JAHPZR010002108.1:42500-62500 GCA_019787425.1 Platygyra sinensis
AAGATCAATGGCCCAATGAGTTGAATATCCATCATATCACTCTTGTGGAGTTTCATCTAATATTAACAGACGACATTTGAAAATTTACAGAAACAAAGAAGTTTAAGGATGTGTCAAAGGCACCCCTCATGATAGAGAACCAAGTCAGTTCAAAATTTTATTGTTAGATTACTGTAAGTATTAAAGCTCTCAAAATCAGACATGAAATTAAGATGCGATCTTTTGCAATTTCAGCAATTGTAAATTTTAGCCCAAAAAAATTTTCAGGGCTTCAGTGAGAAGCTACAGAATGTTTCATGTTCTTAGATTCTGCCGCATCAAAATTCCAATTAACTAATGGTAAATGCCATAGCGTGTACTATTGAGTTATGGATGCACGCAGGAGGTTGCTAAGCACTTAAAGAAGCATAGACTCTTGACTAGCTTCTTGAGTGCTTAGCAAACCTCCCAACAACAACAACAACAACAACATAACTTTATTTAACCTAGAATTTAAGTGTAGCTTAAAAGCTAATATCTTCGAGAAAAAAAGAAAAAAAAGAAAAATGCAAACAAGAAAAAGAAACTATAACTACTATAAGCTATTTACCAATTAACTATTTTATAACAATTACTGTACAAGCCTAATCCATTTTCTAAAAACTAAGAGACCGTTTTCAAAAGGCGCTTAAAATTAGTTAAAATAGGCTCATTTCTAATTTTCTCAGGTAAAGAGTTCCAAATTTTGCATGCAAAGTACTTAAAAGAGTGCAGGCCATAGGAAGTTGAAGCAGGTTTGCACAATGAAAACATATCAGTTCCTCTAAGAAAGCAAGTGCATCCATAAGTCAATAGTGCATGCCAGTCCATTTGTTTTATAACATAAAACAAAGACATTGGAACAACACAAGTCTCTATATTGAGCTATATCACAAAGTGTACACTTTGCTTTAGTTATTGAGTACATCAGCAGCATACACCCATTGGCAAATGGTAGATGTTGAATTAACCAGTCAGAGGGCGCACTTTGCTGTAGTTATGTTATAAATTAGGAGCAAAGAGGCATTGCATATTATGGGAAAATCCCATTCTTAATCAGCAGTTGAAGCATCTAGATTTGTCTCTTTCCGTTTAATTATGTTGAACATTCCTTTTTGTCTTTTATTTTATTGTTCTTGTTATGCGTGTTCTATTTTTGTTTTCCATGTATTTCATATTCAAATAGTAATCCAAGTTTTGAAGCGTAGTTTTGTAACGTACCTTAATATAAAATTCAAATGTTCAAAACAGTACAAAATGCAGACTGCAGACCAGTACAAAATGTAGATGGAGACTAGGTACAAAAATGCAGACTGAGTATTTAACAAATAAAGAAGCCTAAGCAAACGGGCAAGGAATATTCCACAATAATTAGAATGCTAATGTTTGTGAAAAATGATGATTGCATGACACTAGGTAAGTTATAAAATGACATTCCATCACATATTTATGTATTCATACTCAGTCTGTATTTTGTACCCGGTCTGCAGTCTGCATTTTGTACTGACCGAATGTACAAGCGTTAAAAGCTCATTTGCAACTGAAGATGTCATGTAAAAAAGGTGTTCACCCATAGACTAAGAAGTTAGAACCACCTTGCGCAGCATATATAATAAACATATGTACTACTTAGTAAATGGTTTGAACCCAGGAGTATCAGTAGTTCGTATTGTGTGATCGTTTGAGATTTACAATGAGAGGGTACAAAAATCAGGTGGTTGTACCTTGATCTGCAGTATGCTGTTGTTTTGTCTTTTCACCGCTTCCAGCCTTATCTTTACTCGTGTTCTCATCGTAAATTTCTTCCTCTGAGTTTGCTGTGAATGATGCAACAGATTTTGGAGGTAAATCTGCCATTTATGCTGAATTAACACGAAGAAAACTATGTGTAATTTGTAGCAAATGATTCTTCCTTCACTAATACCACAGCCCCTTGTCTCTTTTAACCAGCAGTCTGTCAGTTCATCAATCCTAGGTTCCAGTCCCTACACGGAAGCAAGGAGTAACGCAAGGCGAAAGCAAGGCCAGGCAACGTTTCTCTTCCAAAAAAATGCGCCCTTCGGCTGGGCCAACTAAAACCTCCATGGTTGGGTACCGAAGGCTGAAGAACTTGATTATTTGGAGTCTGGCCATCCTAGTGTTGATTGCACTATTTTATTTTTATTTTGGTTCCGACAGCAAGACTTCTGGCCCATTGAAAAACTTAACTCTTGTCTTGTCAACGACAAGTGCAATCGCGAGTGAAGGAGGATTGAAACCTTACGACAATGCTATTCAGTTTGATAGTGTAAGTGAAATGTGGTGTAATGTGCTGCGATGATTTTATGCTGTCGTGTTAAGATTTAAGCGAACATTTTGTAAGATCAGTCTACTCATGAGATTTACCGGTTATTTAATTATGATAGGTGCATTAAGGCAAGATTTGCTTCTAAAAAAAAACAAAATTATCGCCGCCGTCATGGGTAATCGAAATCCCTGGCTAATTGAATCTAGTCGAGCCGAGGAGAAACAATTGACCTGTTAGACATATTGGATTCAGTCGAGTCTGCATATTTCGATTAACACCAACATATGATCGGATGAGGGAGATTTCTGTAAGGGTCAGACTACAGTCATGTCTCTATGTAAACAACGTTTCCGTCGATTCACACGTCAACAGCAGTCATGTATAGAACACGACACCCAAAATTGAATGCACGATTACGCAAATTAATGCTTAATGCATAATTGAACACAAAATTCTGTGCAGTAGCATATGCAGCTAATAAGCTACAGTTAGCTGGGCCTTTACACAAATATCCGGATACATGAACTTTTTGAGATACGTATTTAGAAGTTGCTGAGATATTTAGAAAATTTTAAGCTGTTTAGAGAATTTGGGATATTTAGAAAAATTTAATATAGCTTTTTTGAAATAATTCATATATACTTCACATCATTTCACTCTTCATGGGAGATACTTAAACTCAATAAATTGACCTCGCTCCCATATGTGGCTTCATAGCTCATTTGGTAGAGCATGGCACCACTATTCACAGAGGTCACGGGCTGAATCTCGTTGAAGCCCTGATTTTTTCAGGCTTGTTTCCAGTTGCTTAAATTGGAAAATTTAATGTGGTGATCACTCTTCACTTTGATTCGAATATGAATTATTTCATCTATACTTCACATCACTTTGATATTTTGATAGAACTGAATTGAAGAGCCTATCAAGAGTTCCTTTTAATAACTGAGGAATCCCTCTTCCCAGTTTAGGGCCAATTTGATATTCTTGATAAAACCAATATAGGTAAAGGTAAAGATAAGATCTGTTTGCTTCCTTAAGTGACCTATCAGCCTGGTATTTATCTCTAGTTTCTATGCAGCTTGAAGCAACCAACAGTACTTCATCTTTCGTTGTAAGGCTATCCGCTCCATTAGAAATTCACTCATTTGTACACCTTTGTGAAGAGGCACTGTGAAAGTAAAGTGTCTTGCCCAAGAACATGGCACATGATTTATAGGATCATAGGACAGCAATTTGCTCTTGTCGTATCAAGTCCTAGGTAATTTTACAGAAGGTCCTTAGCCTCCAGCCTAACCTTTAAACCATGAGTATCTTGAATTGACTCATGCCTACACCCTACTCCAGCTCTGTGAGAGGTTGTCGCAGTTGGTTAATTGGTTAGTGCACCAGACTCTGGATCACACAGTTTGGGTTTACGTTGTGACCAAAGTCATTTGTGTTATGTTCTTGATCAAGATCTGTACATTCCAACTTACAGCACCTTTCTCCACCCTGTTGGGGTCCTTGGGTTATTCACATTAACTGTGATGGACTAGCATCCCATCCAGGGAGGAGTAGAAATACTCCTGGTAGCCAGCTAGTGGGCAGCTTCATGTTACGGAAACTAGAGATAAACCTGCAGAGGCAAGAGCCAGGTGGGCTTAAAAGGACACATTCAGCTAGTGCATATGCGCATTAGATACCATTTCATAGCTAATTTGCATATCACAGAGACACGATCCATACTGTTTTTAACCAAGTATGATAAAAATAATATACGAGACTCAAAGGCAGGTTTTTTAGTTAATGAATGAATATCAAGCTAAACACTGCCAAGATTGATGCAGATTTCTAGATGTACTTTGATTTCCCGTTGAGGTGAATTTTGTTTTCTAAGTGACAAAACAAGTGTCCAGGTCAGCGTAGTCCTAAAGCTGACTGTGTCCCTTTAAAAGACATTTCTTTTACTCTTGCTTCTCTGTAAGATGGAGGACGTAAGGTGTGGAATATATGCATAATGAACATAGTTTTCGTGCAGCGATGCAGTGTTTTTGCATGTAAGCCAGAAGTTTCTTTTTTATGGTTAAGAGATGTTGTTACATACTGTTTTTTTTTTAATTTTTAATTTGTGTTTTTCATAGGTATCCTTTAAAAAGAACTGTTTAGAGACTTTAACAGTGACTGAAGGAATAGGAAATGTTGGGAAACTTGTAGGTGCTTGGAAAAATGCTCTTAGCACAGACTGCAGGTAAGGCAAGGAAAAAATTCTTAAACTGAAGTAGCTTTGACTTTTTTGGCACGACCTCAATTTCAGGATTACCGGTAACAATTTAAAATTAGAGCAATATCGTGGTCTCTAAACAAGGCAGTAAGAGTGGCTTTTATTAAGAAAACAGCCCTGAGAAAATATGCTCACTGATTAGTTAAAAATTGTGCTTCTATAACTCGATGGAAACACAAAACTAGCATGAGCTGATGAGGTAATGATGGCACAAGCAAAGAGAATTTACATTTTGATGATCAAACTGAAGACATTATTTTCCTTCTTTTTTGGCGTGGTGTTTTCTTAAAAGAAATAGAAAACATGCTCTCCGTGTTTCTATTGATTTTTTAGTATAAATCTACTAGGTGTTCCATCACGAATGCCGTTCTCTGAGTGGTTATGTTACTCGCTATCTATTCTGTGGTACATGTACATGTGGGTAGTGTTAGTGAGTAGTGCAGAGCTCTGTGTATGCTAGAGGCCACTTGGCATTTTCGAGGTTTCTGTTAATAGAGGTTTTACATAAAATTTTGAATGACTAGTACAGTAGATTTATACTAAAACAATTAGAAATTATTTGCTCTCAACTTCTATGCATGATAGTTGACTTGGGCTGTGCCCTAGTCAACTATCACACGATAGATATTGTATCGAGCTCATAATCTAATTATTCAGTAGAAACACTCGTGAAAGTTGCTGTGTCCTTGTCAGCTATCACATGATAGATACATGTATATCGAGCTCATAATCTAATAATTATTGTTTGATAGATGTTTGGGAGAACTTGAGAAAGATGTACAAACAATCACCTGCAGCTTACAGTATGTTCCCACTCCATTTCTTATTCTCCCAAACTTCCACCCATGTTTCTATAGCTCAACAGAAACACGGTACATGTTTCTACATGTATTTCTTAAACATTATAGTGCTAAGAGAAAGACAATGATCCTGTTTATGTTATCTCTTGGTAACTGCATCCTGTGATTGGTCAGTTTAACAAGTTGTATGAACTCTACTGTTCTCGAAGAAAGCAGTAATGTTGAAATGTTGTACCTGTAGTTGCTTTTGTGTGACATTATAGTGGCAAAAGCCTTAAAAAAAAATATTACATATTAATTTATTCAGATACTGCACATGCTGTGATTGGCCTGTTCAGCAGGCTGTACTCTACCATACTTTACCCAGTCAAGGCTGCAATGGTTCAAACTTTTCAGCTAGCTCTGAGGAACTGGTCCATATGTGTAAGAGGGCATAAGAACCAAGTGTTTTTTAATAACTGGCGATGTGCACTTATACATGTATGCCTTAACCATGAGAGTTGGTCAGTAAAACAGTGACACCTGCCAATTAACAATGAACACAAAATAATTTTGACATCTCGTTTCTTACTGCCAATTAAAGGCAAGATTTAAACTGTAAGGAGTCTGAACTGTAGCCTACAAGAGTAATATTATCCTTAATTTAAGTGAATATTTTCTTTTCCCTTTCCTTTTACTTTCAGGAATTTATACAGTATATTTAGTGATATTTATTTTGTGAGAGATAGAACTGCACCATTAAGAATACCAGACACCTTTTCTCCTAAGGTATGGTTTTAATTATACAATTAAATACATATTAATGTAAGATAAATAGTGTAATATTTATTTTACAATGTAAATAATACCAAGGATACAGCACACAATCAGTAATGAGTAGAATACATTTTCATATGATATTGGGCTGTTGTTGGTCAATATACAGTGTATGAAGTATGCTTAACCCTTTAAGCCCCGATAGTGTCATATGGCACAAGATGCAATTACATGGTCAATATTCAGTCAATTTGCATGAAATTTGCACAACTAAAAGATCTTGGAAAGATCTGCACTTTGAAGGCATAATATCAGGCCCCCCTCCTATACAAGACTTGATTTACCACCCCTGCAACTTTTGGAACCTTTTGTCTTTGTACTTTTTAGACCAAGTTAATATCTGACAATTGATACGCAATGCACTGAGAGCTGCAATTTAAGCTATAGTGAAGGGGGGTGCCCAGTGTGCATAAGGAATAGAAAAATTTTAAACGTTTTTATTTTTTCATTTCGGGCACTTGTCAATCCAATCTGTGGCCTCCTCTATCTCTTTTGGTATGATTTATAGCATATTTCAGAAAATACCTTTCAAATGGTATATCACATGTGGTCTGCTCGTTCATGGTTACCGATTTAGAAAAACTGGCCATTTCCTTCGGGGCTTAAAGGGTTAAATGAACAGTGCATGTTATTTATATATGAGGTTCCCACTGGTCTGAAAATGGTCGGGGGGAAAAAAATTTAACATCAGGGAAAAGTCAGGTGATTTTATTTTGAGTGAGAAAAAAATTGACATTTTGAAGAAAAATCAGTGAAAATGAAAATAATCTCAACAATATTTTTCATTATTGAAAAAAGAAAATCTATTTTAAGCTTTAGTTATCAGTCTTATTGAGTGAAAAGGATGGCTGTATACTGTAAGTTTCACAATAAAAAGAAATGTACTATGCTCCTGTTTACTTAGATGGATGCACTTACTGTACCTTTCAGTAACATGCAAACTCTATAATTCACAGCTGAACTGACAAATGTGTTTTTCGCTACCGTCCATCAAATGTTTGGCAGCTCCTCCCAGCTCCCGACTACTGCTGTCTTGTTTTCTGAACTGCACTCAACGATTTGATTACCAAGTGCTCGACAGCAGTCGAAAACTGGAAGGAGCCACCAAACATTGATTGACTGTAGCAAAACAATGCATTTGTTGGTTGAGCTTTGAGTCCAGATGTTGTTGAAAGATGCAGTAAATTGGCAGTCCACTTGCATCTTGCTTTACTTACCAAAAATAATGTTGACTCTGTCCTTTTCCTTAGCTTTGTTTAAAGCTCAGTGTTGTCTTGGAGCCCAGGCAGCCAAGCACGCACTAAATGAGATTTATATAATTTTTTTCAATTTTCAATACAGGTTTTAAAATGGCTTGGTGGTAAGCAGGAATTATTAAAAGAAGCACATTTACAGGTAGATAAACAAAGCATCATTAAAATGCAGCACAACTTGTAGAGCTGTATGAAGCAGACTATTTGTGGCTGCTCTCTATGTTACCTTCCCAGAAATGTTATCAATAACTTTTCTGTATCTAAATATAAATCTATATCACTTCAGAATCTAACTAAGAATGGTTGTGGCCATCTGTAACAAGGAGGGGGACAGGGGGGCGGCAAGAAGGCAGGGACAGGAGGGTGGGACATGCAGTGGCCTAGAGGCTGATTCACTGGACTCAGTATCAAGTAGCCAGCTTGGTCATAATATTGTGTTGTTGGGTATCATACTTTAATCTCACATTGCTTTTCACCACCACGATCCCAGACAAAAACAAATGGTTGGGAAGTAAGTTCTCCCCTCCCCCTACTTTCAATGTTGATAATCAGGTGTTATTTTTCCTTTTTGATGGAGAACACACAATATTCTCCAACATTGATTAGGGGGGATGGGGGATGCGTGATACAACTCAAGTGTCCCAACTACTTTTGCCGGGATCACAGGTGTCTTTTGAAATGGGCACTCATGAATTAACTCAGGGAGTGGGTAGCATTGTGAATCCAGGAGGGAGTACTCTGGAACACTTCTAATCACACCATGCTACAGAAATGGGAGATAAGCTCTGGCTTGCTCTAATGGGTCACTAGGTTGAAATGCATATTTTACCTACCTTTAACAATCTATGACAAGGTGCTATGTGCCATATTCTAAGTCATTTGTGCCATATAACTGTAATGCACAAGTTTGATGTGTTAACTCTATTCTTGAATTACTAATTGAACTGCAGAGCTGTATCACTGACATCTTTAATACTTTTCAGCGCATTACATCAGTAGATAACAAATACACACAGGAATCCACAGTATTTAATCCCCTTCGTGGAAAACGACCAGGCGCGGGAGGAGGGGCAAGTGAAGAAACCAAGAAATAGTGAGTAAAGGAAACTATAATGATTTTTTTCCTTTTTTTAATTGCAACACAAGGGACACTACTAACAAAACAAAACAAAAACTACTTACAATACCACTAACAATACATTACTTATATACTGCTTACTATACAATACTTCCTTAGAGTACACTACTTTTTCTTTTTTTTTTTCTTGATTACACACCTACATGTACAGTATGTACCTAGTGAATTACAATCCCAAACAGGTTTCCACTTAGCCTCTAGCATCTTACTATTATTGTACTAAGCAGCAATGTGACATTCAGTTTCATATTTTCGTTAACCCTTTCACTCCCAAGGGGTCTCCCTTTGACGAGTAAAATCGTCTGGCGTTAGACAGAGTAAAATCTATTAAGTCACTCTTGGGAGTGAAAGGGTTAAGGGAGATAGTTTTTTTAACCCTTTCACTCCCAAGGGGTCTCCCTTTGACGAGTAAAATCGTCTGGCGTTAGACAGAGTAAAATCTATTAAGTCACTCTTGGGAGTGAAAGGGTTAAAAGGAAGACTTTTATTCCTATGGCAGTTCCATAAATGTAGCTTACCTAAAACAATTAAGTAGTTAAACAGAGGACATTTAGTGTCTGTGACACCGAGTAAAATAGTCTTTAACTCGAGTTTCCTTTGTTCTTTGGCTATAGCGAACCAATAAGATTCAATTTCTTCCTAAAATACATGAGAGTTAACACAGTAAAAGAATAAATAATCTATTGTTTCTAGGCCAATATTACAAAAAGTGCAAAGATTGCTTTGTATTAAACCTATCTTAGCTAAGCGGGAATTTGTGAATAGAATGTCATTCAGTGTTTTAAACTGAAAGCATTGCACATACAGTACCGGACAGAAGTAACCTAACACTGAACGCGTTACTGGAACGCAAATAGAACGCGAAATAGAACGCTGCGGGAACGCCAAAGGAACGCCAAAATTTCTGGTGAGCTGGAGCGCGTTCTGAACAAGAACGCATTCTTTTGAGAACGCGATAACGCGTTCCATTGAGAACGCGAGAATGCGTTCCATTGAGAACTGAGTTGTGGTTCGTGCAGAGACTGTAATGTTATTGCAGCGTGCTAACAAAATTCTTTGAAGTTCTGTCGAAGCAAGTTCATCGTTTTCCTTCATTTCTTTGTCAATTACGTCAAGTTTAAGTTTCAGTTTTCGTCCTTTGCGTAATCATAGCGCGCTGGGGCCAAATAAATTACTTCAGAATGGAAGATCAAGGTGTACTGAGTCATCAAACTTTTCGATACGATCGGTGCGCTCGCTTTCAAGTGAGTTTTACTTACCGACCGAAGATTTATAGCCGGGATTTAAAGCAGCTTCCTGGACTTCCGTAAAGAAAAATAGTAATGTAAAACATTATTTCGAAGATGAATTCGACCTTTGGAACTATTGGTAAAGCCATGGCCGATAAACTGACCGAAAAGTTGGCCGCAAAATCTCAAGCTTTCGCTTTAATTAGCGTGAGGAATATAATTTGAACATGCGGTCACGCAGGGAAGCACGTTTACAAAACTTGATCATTTTTTTGCTTTCAGAAAGTTTTTTCCCCTCATCGTGAATGAAACTTTATTTTTATTGAACTTCTTGTCACGTTTCTTTCATTTGGTTGCCTATTTGTGAATTTTAGAAATTAAAAGTGAACAGTGTTTTCGTTTGCACGCTGGATTTCTGCATATTTAATTTACGGCGACTTCCGCAGTTTGTTTGTTTAGTTTCTTCGCTTCGTTCAAATATTTTATTTGAATCTTATTCAGCTACTACAGAATTGCTGAGAAAAGAACTAAATGGGCACTAATTTAGCACACTTGAAATATCATTTATGTCAAAATAATGGGCTCGTTTTTACGGTCTTTTTGATTTCCAACTTTTATCTTTCTTTCGCAGCGCTGTAAATATTTCGTCGCTCGGCGATTAAATTTTTGATCTCTTGCTTTCAGATTGATTTTTACATGTGTCTTTCGCTTTTATTTTCCGTTGTTGTTTTTTTTTAATGTAAGCCGTTATAGTACAAGAATGAACCGCGGATTCTGATGTATTTGCTTTCGTTTTGTCCTCCGAAGTCGATAATTAACTCATTTTCGCATATTCAATTTCTCGGCTCTCGTGGGAATCAAGTTGTCGCGCGGAAAAGCATAAATAAAATTTCTTGTTTTCTGAGCAGTTTAACACATCCAATTGAGTTGTTTTTGTTGAAACATTTTTTGAATATTTTGGACCTCCATGTATTTAACTTTGAAGAAACAATGTCGTGAAATCTGATCTTGTGTCTGTGGTTACTGCGCATATGGTTTATTTTTTGTGCTTTCGCTCGCTCCTTTCGGAAAGCTCGCCTTCAGGGAAGAACTAACGAGAACGCGTTCTACTGAAAATTCGAAAGAAAATTCAGAACGCGCTCCTGCGTTCCTTCCGTTCTGAAATTTTCTTTAGAACGCGTTCTATTTTGCGTTCCAGAATGTTAGGGGAACGCAAAGGGAACGCCAAAGGAACGCTAATTGGAACGCTCCAAGAACGCGTTCCGTGTTGATTTTTCTGTTAGGTTACTTCTGTCCGGTACTGTATGTTTCACAGATACAGGTGCTTATTAATGAGAAGGCCATTTTTTGTTTCCACGTCTTCAAAAGAAAATTTAGATTTTAACTTTGTGAAGCCCTCTGGACTCTGTTACAAGATATAAGCAGACCGTAGAAATCTCCCTAGATTTGCTAAATGCTGGATGAAAAGTTTTGTCACCAATTGCAAATTGCAGTGATCTGATATGGTCTTTATTAACTTCGTGGCTTCAAATTCTTAGATGACTTGGTACAGTGCAATGAACATCAGTCCAGGTCAGAAAGTTGGAATCTTTCAAACCATTATCAGCAGCTGCTAACTGTATTTTTTTTCATTAAACTCTCAATTACCTTGTTTTGCAATACCATATAAAGATGTGTTAAAGTATTCATTAAGCTGTAAGTTAGAACTGTTACTTACTGAATGTTCTTTTTTTCAGTGTTGCAGAGTTATTGAAATCCTCTGCAACGGACTGTGACTTTTGCAATTTTAGAATGTGAGTTGCACTTTCAGAAATAGACTAATTTTGTTCTCTTGCAATGTAGCCATGGTTTGATTAATTCAGCTTTTCAGTGCTTAAACATATATATTAGCTTAGTATAAATGTACATGTACAAGCGTTCTATTACAAATGCCATGCTCTGATTGGCTGTGCCCTCGTCAACTATCACGTGTTATTGTTCATCACTAAATTTTCTCCGATACTTATTGGTTCAAACTGATCACGTGACGCCATAGTGTTCACCAGTGGAGAGACACTATCAGCCCATAGTGCCCATCTGAGGAAAATGCCCGGATGGATAGTGCACTTCCATGAAATTTTTCTGTTAAGAAAGGGGCTTATTAGAGGGAAAATGAAATTGCTTCAAGTGGGTTTTTGCCTGTTTTCTTTTTCAAATTGTATATTTGGCTTTCTTGCATTTACTAACTATGTGCTGACATGTGGTGTTTGTTGAGTCGAGTCTTGCAGCTTGTAGAGCAAGTCAGAATGCAGTCGAGAAGTTCAAACTATCAGCACTTTCCTTTCGACGAAGAATTCCTTAACTATCAAAAGGGGGAGAAATGGTGCCGAAAATTCGTTGAAAGGTTTCCCGCCAAAAAAAATCGGAAAATTATGGAATTTCCAAACTGCGAAACATTCAACCGAAAATTTCACAAATTCTGAGAAGAAAATAAAAAGGAAGGAAGGAAGAAATTTTAGAAAATTGCTTGAATGTCGTGAGGTTGTTTTTCTGGAAATTCCGGAAAATGCTGTTGAACACTTCACCAATGGAAATTCAGGAGATTGACACTGAAACTTTTGGGGGAATGGTAAGCACTCCACTTCGATAACATTTAAGAATTAGAAAACATATCCCGTGTTTCTATCGAGTTATGGATGTTTGGGAGATTAAAAACACGAGCCGTAGTCGAGTGTTTCCACAGCTTTTTCGACGCGAGAACTTCACAATAAAGTAAACATTTACATAATAACCGAAGTAACCGATCGAACCAGAGATATTCTCGCTGTAATTTACACTGTACAACTAACTAGTTTTTTGTTTTGTTTGTTTTTTTTTTGCAGTAGTACTGCCCAGGACCCTTTTGAAAGAGTGGAATCTAAATACTCCGTCTCAGGTATCGTACATCGTGACTGTATGTGTTAGTGAATTCTGGATTGGGACACAAAATTCCCTGAAGAAATGGCTGAGTTCTTCCAACAACCATCCAAGTTAGGACCTTCCAATCACTGGCGGGATGTTCCACCACCTCCCCCCTCCTCCCCTGGGGGGGGGGGGGGGGGGGGGCTACTTTCGTAAATTTCGGACGGGTTTTCGCCGCGAAGGCTTATTTAAGGGAAAACCAAAAACTAAGAATAGCATGAACTGTTCAACTTTATTTATTTATTTTTTTTAACATTGGAACGTTGTGAATAGCAGTGTTTTAGTCTAACACAGATGATTTGTTTTTCGTTTTGCCGATTCGCACCCTGCAGTTGTTGCTGAAATAATTTAGGTACCCAATCTAAGGATCACACCAGGGACACAATGCCATCAGTGGCAGAAATTATCGGCTATTAAGGACCGAGAACCTCAAAAACCATACCTCCCAGTTTGCGGCACATACCCATTTGCTTAGCTATACCTATAAACTTAAATACCTTTTCCGATTGGAGGTGAGCGTGTCACGTGTCGTGGGTCAAAACTCACTAGCTCCCTAGGAGAACAGGAACTTGAACTTTGGAAACTCGCACGTGATCAGGTTGTGCCCCTTGAAACCCGAATAATTCGTGAGCCAGCCGGCGTCAAGCAAACGATTTCTTCGCAGTTTTTTTTTCTATTTCTGAGTTGGAAGGTATAACAAAACACTCAATGACTAGTTCCGCGAGAAACAGCGAGTTTTGAGGGTCACTGTTTCCCTAGCCTTGTGGCCAGTCATTAAGTGCTTAATAGCCCATGTTAATAAATGGGAGCTTATTCCCCCGCGGGTTCTACCAGCGATTCGCAGGAGTTAGGCTATTCAAAATAGTTTTACACGTTAGGAAAGAAAGCCACAAAAAGGCGTTAGAAGTATAATTTGAGACCAGTGTGCACCAGTATAGGTACATTCATGCACTAGGAGTGGCGAAAGGCTCAAAGTTAGGAAGAAAAATATATGTTCAAGATGGAATTCCTGTAATTTTTTAAAGCCATTATCTTCAAATTTTTCTTGCTTGATAGGCAAAGCCTTTGTCTTGTTAGCGCTTATTTTGCGTGAAGATCAAGACTGGAGGGACGGGGAAAATATGCAGCTCTTTATGAACGTGTTTCACTTCGCGTCCGGCTCGTGTTTTAGCGATAAACCCGAACGACTACCTCTTGAGCGGTTTTCACTGGACATTCAGAAGCGATTTTGTGTTTGCCGTGGTTCTTGGTTAAGAAACCTCTGTGATTAGTGAAAAATATCTTATGAAAACCTTCTTTAACTAATCAAATCAAACGCGCTAGGTTTTACATCGACTACCCCACACGATTGGCTTAAAAAAACTGGCGCCACGTTTTCGTCCAATCAGAAGTAAAGCCAAACCCTATCGTGACTTACACGCACCCATTTTCCCGCGCTTTGCGTCAGCTACATTACTCTGAGTTTTGATTGGTTCACTGTATCGTCTGTGTCCTTTGTGATTGGTTGACTGGATTGTCTGTGCCCTTTGTGATTGGTTCACTGTATCGTCTATGCCCTTTGTGATTGGTTCACTGGATTGTCTGTGCCCTTTGTGATTGGCTAGAGTGATTACTTTGGTTTTGGTTTTACGACACTCAATAGGCCATTTGGACCGCGTTCCCTTGTGCCTCTGTTTCAAAGCGAGTTTAAGTGTGAAACCATTCTTATTGGAATAGATTGATTTGCATGAAAATGAAACTGCATGCAGAAATCGTTTTCATATGAAAGGTTTCGCACTTAGACTTGTTTTGGAACAGAGGGACAAGAGAACTCGGAAATGGCCTATTGAAAACAGCTCTATTTTAGGGTGAAACTAAGCCACTTTTTTTTCCTTTTCTTCCTTTCTGCTTTTTTCAGTTTCCAACACCTTCAAGGTAGAGAAGTTTCACGGACTCATCCTTTTGAAGCATCACAATCCCCTTGAGATCAACGAAGATATGGTACTTAAGTAACTCAAGTTTTACAAGATATCTTCATCATACTGCATAAGAAGTTAATGTTCATCATGTTAGTTACTGCAGGGTTCATGTTTAGTTGATGTACCCTAATTTAAATGGAAATTTACAACAATCTTTGTATGTACTATGGCATAATTACTTGAAGTACGTTTTATTCAAGGGCTGCCTGATGCCCTGCTTTGTCTTCTCAAAGATCCTCTATTTTGTCTTGAGTTTGTCGAGATCGCAAGCAGATATTAACCGCGGGGGATACGAACGAGGTAAAACGCATCGGGGTGGGGTGGGGCCGGGGAAGTGCTTCCAGCACGCTTTCGTGCTGCGCGCTCGCTCGCTCGCTGCCTGATATATTACATAATAAGTCAGAATTTGTCCACCCCTTCAAGTCATGGAATGGACATCTCTGACCATCTCGGTCTCAAAATCACTTCTAGAGTTAGCTGGGGCTTGAAGAATTCTCAAGAGCCAAAGAATCATTTCATTTTTTGCTAAATTTGTACTATATTTTATTATTACTGTAGTTCAACATTGTTACGTATTTGTCACAGACTCTGTATTCCTGTGTGCCTACGGTTCTTACATTTCGACTACTTTCCTCTTTGAACTCTTTGACTAACATTGATCGACATTATCCGTAACTAGAGCAGTTTTCACTTGATTGGCTAGTTTTACTGTTTAGAGAAAGTCAGAACTTTATATGGCTCGGTTACCACATATAACTTGACGTACTTACAACTGATTTTTAACCCAAAAAAGTTCATTCTTTTCTTAATCTCGACCTCGGGTTTATTTTTGAAATATTGTTATAAAATTTCCCAAGTTTCAGCCTCGATATTCTTATAAAATTTATTCTATATAAGTTAGAGTAACAAGTGTCACACTATGTAGGCTAAATTAAGGCGGGGGTACGCATGAATAGGAGTGAAATTTGAAGTAATATTAAAAGGGAATTGTTAGGATTAAAATGTGTTGGAAACACTACCAGACAGTTGACCCCCCAAAAGAGAGCCCCAGATTTGTAGGGGACTGTTTGGTGCCCATCTACTAATTCTTCACTTCAAATTTTAATTTTCCATATCCATCAAATCTTCAACATTTCATATTTTCCTCAATTTTAAAACCTATCCTATGAGACAAAATATTTCTTTCCCAAAATGCCCAAAAATCACCCAAAAATTTACAGAAAATCGCCAAACAGTGCTCAATGAAATAAGCTTAGAGATTTAGTGTTGCTTGAAACGTGACCGAGATATTGGCAGAAAGGCCGTGTTTAGCGACGTCAAAACAGCCTTCACGTGTACCCCCGCCTTAAGCAAGTTTGCGGTGGATAGAAGAAAGAATTGGTGGCTGGTTTTGGTCTGTTGTCACGAAGCTCTCTAGAACCTCTAATTTCATTGGATCTTGTTGGCACGAAGCTCTATTGTTTTAGGGCTAGAGTCCATTGTTACCATTGTTTGTATATCATTCTCTCAACCAATCCTGTGAGACGTTCCGAAGAGCTTCGTGGCGGCCCGGTTTTGGTTATCAAGCCTTTTGACAATTGGTTTTCAGCGTTTTGGCGCATGGCGAAATACAACGAGGAGAGAGCGCGCGTAATTGATTTAAAATTTTTAATTAACTTTAAAACGTGGTTTTAGAATGTTTGATTATGTTGCTGTTGGAACACTAACTTGATGAGTTTCATAGTTTAATTGGACTCTTCAGTAGCGGCGACATTCGAACAAAAACTGCTAAATCAATCACATTACTTTTAAATTAAAACACCAAAAGCCAAAACCAAAGAAAACTGTAAACAGAATTCACACTTTTCTGTTAAATACGAACATATCGCTAAGAAGGCTGATATGGTTCGCGTTTTTCTAAGTCTGTACGTGCTTTTTTTATTACAGTCATGTTAATTGCTTCGACACAGAGCGTTTTTCAAAGCTTTGCGATACTTGGGGAGTCGCCATGCGAAGACAAATGGATCAAGTAAAAACTTAAGATATAATGTGTTATCAGCGATCACTCGAACCACGAAAAGTGTTTGGCTGTTTCTTGTGCTTTCCCCAGCGTACAAATATATATACCACAGGATCGCTGACGGCTGGGAGCAAACCAGTAATATGACGATAAGGAGAAGATTTAACCTCACAAAATTCCTTTCCACGTTTGAGTTGCGGTTTTGTGTTCCCGGCGGGCTTTCAATCGAAGCACTTGTTGACATGCTTGCTGAGTTGGTGAGGTGCAAGGTGACAGAGCGCTCCGCCATCTGCTTACGGAACACCACTTGTAAAAGCACATAAGTTATAATGGTGAAAAACAGTGAAACTGTGGAATGGAGATGAAGGTCGATTTTTTGTATCAATTCTATGGGGACGCCCATCATTTGTGACAATTCAAATAATGTTGCATATGTCCAGATGATCGCCACGCATGCTAATGTCTTGCGAATGCTGATCAGACGCTTGTACTTGAGCGGAAAGGCTACTGCAACATATTGAGCGAAGGTGAAAGCCATTACTATAAGGAAAGAAGAGTTGGTGGTGATTGCAGCGACAATACCAGCGACTTGAAAGATCTTCGGGCAGCGTGTTAACGTGGCCGGGTGATTGTTGTAATTCATGAAATAGCAGCTTGTGGCCATCGGTTCTGGAACCAGTCCTGTGATCAAATCAGTGATCGCTAAACCGACAAGAAAACAAGCTGTTGGTGTGCGGAATGTATTAAACGGGTCTTTGTAAATAGCTACCAGGAGAAGACTGTTGGCGAGGACTGTCAACGAACAAATCACGGCTAAAAATGTGCCCGAGACCAAGAACACGGTGCCCAGGATTGGCGAGTCAATATCAGTTGCATTTACCGTTGAATTCATCCTTGGCTTAGCATTCAACAAATCCTCTCCGTTTTAGCGATCTTGATATGAATATAGAGTTGTTTTGATTTTCTCCTTTACTCCGGATGTAGCCTTTTAACTTTGGTCTGTGATACTGTTAGGTTGCTTCAGTCTTAAATCGTTTTTGTCTTCTTCTTAATCCACGTTGCTGTGTTATTTGTACTGATGTGTGCTTGACACCTTCAGTTTCTTTCCCCAGCGCGCATCAGTATCTTGTCAACAAAGGCGGCGATGTTCCATAATGTACACGACCCTCAATCTCTATTGATCTGGAAATAGAACAGTAGTGAATGAACCATGTACATTGTCCTTATTTTTAACTCGAGCCAATATAGTCGTTTAAATGCGCAACGAAAGTCGATCACTATCTGGTCAAAATATTTGTCAGCAGTCGTGTTTCCTAGATACTTCAACTAACCTTACTAGCGCGTCTGTTTTTTTCTGTTTTGTTTGCTCAAGGTTAGTTCCCGTCACAGTTTTACTCGTCATTCAAACATCGGACAAGCGAAGAAGACAGCTAGCACGAACGCAAGCAAACGTTGTTTAGTTGCCTTCAGAAGTTGACATTCATCTTCATCTTTCGCAGTTGAGCATTTTTTAATTGTCATTGTTCGTGTTAAGTCTTAAGTCCCCCGTACCTTTCAATGCAAGCACCTGCATGTTAGCGGAATTTACATGGTTTACAATGCCATGGTTTAGTTATTTGACTTGCGGTGTTCAAAGGTGATTTTAAATTTTTAATTCAACGAAGGTATAGTTGAATAGAACTCTAAAGTGTATTTCATTTTTAAAAGCTTTGATTGCCATTCAATCTCTCTCCTCTGGCCTACACAGCTTTTACCTGCAGTTTCCGGCCTGTTTCTTGTCGTATATTGGTTGCACCCCTGGTGAACGCCATTCATAAAACGGCTCTCCCTCCACGTATAATGAATAATCGAGGATTTTCATTAAGTTTTTCTGTAAAGAAATTTCCATTTTGAGTCGGGACTAATCTCCATTCCATTGTTTGTTGCCATTTAATTAAAAGAAGAAAAAGGATAAAAAAATCCTTGAATGAAAAAAAAAGCGTTCCAGGTTTGTTTTTGTCGATGCCTTCTTCTTTCGCAAACACTGTTTTTTTTTTTTTTGTGGAGCGACTAACAACTTCAATGTTATCAACGCGAAATTAAGATTGAACGCAATGTTTTTAAAACAAATTTCTCTAGGTAAGTAATATAGAAATAACTTGCTTTTCACAGAAGTGGTACTGGTCCGTCGGGTAGAGTCAAGTTCGACGTGGCGATAAATTTTAAAATAAGGCATTCATCTATGCAACCATGATAAAAACGCCATTTTAATTTTGGCTCGTTCTCCACACGGGTGGTTTTACAGTAGGCGTCACTTGTATCAGCGTCGATTAGCAAGTGAGAATTGTTTGCAATTAAGCGATTCCGGCCCATTTATCGTGTAAATCCGGCACACCCATAGCGAAGTCATGTTTCAAACCTCGGGATTTTATATTTTCTCTGACACCGAAAAGAATCACCGTGGAAACTTAAAGGGTTTTGAAAAAACGCGTACAAGGGCAACACTGTTTTCATCTGAGTCCTTTATTGACAAGCCGTTTACTTTGCGGAATTCAATTTTCTAGAACATTGTTGTTTAATCAGCTAAATCTTTTCTGTCAAAATGCTAATTTGGCACATATTTGGCAGAGTGTTTCGATGGGAAGTAAATTGCAATACTTGTATATCTTAGTGAAAGCGAGAAAGGTTTTTTTATTGTATTTCTTTTTGTAAATGCCCGACTGGTTTCATTTCCTTAGTGCTGACGGCGAAGACAAGTTAAGGTCCTTAAGAGTAGATTAATTTTTTATCTATAAACACTAAATTTGAAGTTCTCTGTTGTTTACCTTTTGGGCGGCTTGCGTCAAAGCAATTTTATTTTGAAGAATTATTTGAAATTTTGTTTGACGAAAAGCTCACACAGAAACGAGACCTTTGGCAAGAAGCTTTCCCGCAATGTTAGGAGATCGAGTTGATGATTGATCATATCATGTTAAAAGCCAAATCTTTCGTAACACATTTTGTCAAAATGAATTGAAAAAAAAATAGTTGTAAATAAAAAATATACGGGCACTTTGTAATGTTGACACTGCTAATATTGCCACGCGACCAGAACGAAGTCCTTGAGGATGTAAGTTTTAAAAGAGGTTTAAAAAAGCAATTTTCAGTTATCTGAATCCACTTTGTTTTTCAGCGTTAGAACTTAACTTTATTCTAGCTTAGTCTGCACAAACAGTGTTCAATGCCGAATAAAGCTTCAAAAAAATCGTTGTGTGGCTCATTTTTATGTTCTCGTAATTTTTACGCGCGTACGGACATAAACTTTAACTGGCTTTACGTGCGTA
>JAHPZR010002108.1:67500-82500 GCA_019787425.1 Platygyra sinensis
CCGGCGCTTGCGTAACGTGGAAGCCTAATATGTTAAATACAATCAGCGCTATATAACTTAACTTACAGTATTTTATGAGTATTTATGATCGAGAAAGAACCTAACGTAGAGCGATCACGTAACATCGTTCCGAGAATTCTCGAAAACCTACAATCCGACTCACTAGCAAATGTTCTAGATAATATTTTCGATAGCCTCTGAAAACTAATGAACTAAACCTAAAAACAAAGAACAGATTACTCA
Organism: Platygyra sinensis; assembly: GCA_019787425.1. Taxonomy (NCBI): domain Eukaryota; kingdom Metazoa; phylum Cnidaria; class Anthozoa; order Scleractinia; family Merulinidae; genus Platygyra; species Platygyra sinensis. The sequence continues at coordinate 67,744 of JAHPZR010002108.1, forward strand.
CTTTGGTTGAACACGCACTGAACTTGACTTGGTAGGGTAGATGAATAACAGTGCACAGAGAAACTATGACCCAATGCCGAGGAGAAGTTCCACGTTAGAACTGATCAAATCGAGAAACGTTTACGACAAAAAGACACTTACGCGAAATCTCACGGCTATGACCATTTCCGAACGGACATTGCGGCTGAGGGCTAGTCAACCGCAGAAGATAAAATATAAGAAAGGTCACGCTACATCCAATATCTACGGTAAGTTCCGGCGATAAGAAGTGAGCTAAACATCACGTCTCGACAAAACCAACACATCGGGAGATATCCATTTGAACACTTTGTATACAACAACAAAGTGAGTTACGCAAAATAACAAGTGCTGTTTTTTTAGAAATACTAACGTCATTATTTTATGGGAAGAAATAATCTACTACAAAAATTGGCTCAAAGGCGAAATTCAGTAGAAATGATTATTTTCAAGGCAATGTCTATCAAATTCCAGTCATGATCAACAGCGCTGGATAAAATAATTTTCAACACAAAACTCGACGTATTGAAAGCAATGTACAGTTTGTTTATTTAGGTCTACAGGGCAAATTCTATTTTAGGTTTTATTGCATTGCAGTAATTCTCCAGTATACCCGTTCTTCATTTGCCCGAACATTTACGCAGCCATTGGTCACTTTTAGTCATCTACAAGGCTCCTTAGTGGCCCAGTGTCTGTACACCAAGCTTAGTATTTGAACCCAATGAGAATTTTGTTTTTGTTGTTTCTCGTCCCTGCTCCGGGGGTTTTATTTTTCGGGTTCTCTGGTTTTCATCTCTCCACAAATACCAAGACATCTAAATTCCAATTGGATTTGAAAACAGTGGATGAAGAGGCACTTGGGGAAAAATGCCACTGCAAATTCCGAAGGCAATATTCTGCAGGCAACCGATGTGTAAACACCTTTGATTAAGCGAAACTAATTGTCAGATATTTGAACTTTTCTAAGCTAATATTGAAGCTTATGTTGAGAAGAAAGCTCACTTACTTTCATAACATGTTCAGGTCTGCAACTCAACTTGTATCCAGCACGAACAACACTAACACAAAGAAATAAGATCCAAACTAAAGGTGGATGATAATACGTCAGGCGAAGTCACGAGTTTCAGCCCCCTCACTAGGCCCCCTCACTAGGCCCCCTCACCAGGAAAGGTCGAAATCCGAGGATGTTAAAAGAAACTACGTCACCGTTGTAGCGCATCTTGGAAAGTTTAGCCGAAGTTCTTCATTTGTAATCCGTGTCAATCTTCTCCATTCTTAACCATCCTTGTTCTTTCATGGTTTATTGTTAATCATTGGTGCTTTTATGTCGTGGTAGACTATCAGTTTAAGGTAATTTTGTCAGTATGGGTCCAAAAAAAGTCTATTACCATTATTTTACCTAGAATCATCTCTGTCATCTCGACAATGTATAATGACATTATTTATAGATTTGGTTTTGCTGATAAACAATTGTAACCCACGTCCGAAAGGCGATAAACGGTAATCTAAGATTAAAGTTGCTCGTAGTTTTGTTAAAATCGAGTTTTCACACCCACTCTTACGTAGATTTTGAAATTACTCAAATTCTTAACCGAAGGACAAATCTATTAATAGAGAACGCCATTTAAAAAAGTTTTTTTTAAAAAACTGAAACAATAATCTTCAGCAGATGGTTCTCACGTGACGTCATCAAGCTCTAAAATTAAAACCCATCAGAGTTTCTTTTCCCACCAAAGAGGTCCGAAATGTATATGTGTTGACAACCTGTCAGCTCAATAGCATCGTCCGTTTGGAAACCAGTGCAATTGTTTTCCGGCGACCATGTTGTTATACCACGGAGATACACCAATATGGCGACACGGATTCTGTCAATTTTCGCGAAACATTGGAAAAGTGTCATCTTTATTTATCTTCTGTAAGATCGCGTTTCCTCAACCGAGTGGTGTTTGATTTAGTGTTTTATTGCGTTACACTGAAACAATCTATTAGCTTGATCACGTGTTGAACAATTCGGATCAGCAGCCCGTTCCTCGTCTTCCTCTAAAGCCCCGAAGACCTTTCGGGCGCGCAGGGTCATTATTAGTTATTCTGTATCTACAAACAGAGCGGTGTGTACCCTTGAAATTTCTTGTTTTAAGGACGTTCGCGCCCATTGCTACTGCGCATCTCTAGTGCGCACGCTATTCATTGGTCACGCGCATGCCACGTCATTTTCAAGCGCGCGCACCGAGTCGAAAACTCAACAAAATATAGAGCCGATGACCTTTGCGTTAACTTTGTGTGCGAATATTTTTGTTGGATGCTCGGTGACCCCCACTTTTTTTTCGGCAGATCACTTCCTTTCCTGATTCTTTCCATTGTACTAACCAGGCCCCGGTTGTTCAAAGGCTGGATAACGCTATCCAGCGGATAAATCGCTATCCAGTGGATAAGTGTTAACAAATCAAACCACGCTATCCGCTGGATAGTGATTTAACCGGTGGATAGCGTTATTCATCCTTCGAACAACCCGGGCCAGGTGATTTGACCGTAAATAATAGGCCACGTTCGATATTTCAATATTCAAGCATGGCTCCGAGGCTTTCGGGTCAAAATTGCAAATTTTTCAAGTTTCTTTTGTTCCTCAATTCCCAAGAGAGACTTAGATACAAAGAAAACAACGCCAAATAAGGATGTTTGACCCGAAGGCCTCGGAGCCATGTTAGAATATTGATATATCGAACGTGGCCTATTAACCAATCATCTTCAAGGAGAAATTATTTTTGAAGCCGCACAGAATTCTTTGCGCGCCTAGTTGAGCTTGAACGCCTTCTACTGACCTTCGATACATCGATCGCGATGTGCGGATAAACATGGCAGTTTTCAGTTGGAAGTCCTTTTTTTCTCACAGTGCTCTGGTTGTGAGTGGAGTTATAACTTTATACCGAGTAGTCTTAAAGATGTTTAAACTTAGAAAAGCTCAGTACACGATTATCTAGACCACCAAAGTTGGTTAGTTGATTGTGGGCCTTCTGCATGTTCTCTGCCGCAAATAAGAGCTGCGTTTGCGGGCCAAGTCTAAAATCTTCCAAGGTCTTGTTTTCACTCCTAACAGGGATAAATCACTGCCTCGGGCTTTAAAACAGAAAGGAAAAAGCCAATGTTTAGGTGGCCTCAGAATGGAGGATTAATTAGTACAGAGTCCTCAGAACTTTCTGGTGAAGGTTTTCATCCTACAACTGCAGCGAAAACATGAAGATCAGGGGCGCTTATAGCTTCCAAGTAAGTTTTGACGACAGTCACAGATTTAAAGCAGCTTTTCGGACTTAAGAAACAAAAATGGCAATGTACATTATTACTTCGAAGTTGAATTCAACTCTTGGAACGATTAGTAAAGCCACGGGCGTTAAAACGACTGCAAAAGTGGTCGGCAAAAACTCAAACTTTTGCGTTAGCCTGAAGAATAAGTTGAACATGTGGAGCGGCACGTCTGCAAAATTTTGAACAATTTTTTGGCTTTTAAGGTGGCTCAAAACAGTTTCCAACACTTTCCAATACGTAGATTTTGATGGGTTATTATTACCACTCTTTATCAGTTGATGCTACAATCACGGTATCAAAACACTGCCCAATGAATCATTGGTGAACACATTGGTATTATTTTCGTGACACAATAGGTTACCATAGCAACACTATGGCCTGCTAAAAACGCTCTTAATTTTAGCTTTAAGCGCTTATATTTCAAAAACGGCATGGTGAAATTTTTTCTTATTATAGAATTTTGATAAGCAGAATGAGATGCAACTTTTGGCAAAGTTTAAAAAAAATTCTGTACGTGGGGTTCAGAGCCACCTTAAATTTTCGAAAATTTAAGGTGGCTCTGGCTCTGTGGCTCATTGGGCAACTGAACTAGTGCTGTGGCCGACATACGGTAATAATAAAATTAATGACTACATAAAAGCAAACTAGAGATCGATAGAACACAGTAAGGGGCCGGTCGCACCAGGCAGAATTTTTGTTTACTTTGCAAAAAAAAAACTGTCAACGAGTGTTGTAGACGAGTGCGACCGGCGTGTTTCGCTTAGACAAAATTTTGTCCGACCCTACCAAACTTCTTAGAATCGAAGCCGCGACAAAAAATCGCTGAAATCGGCGAGCCCAAAAAATGCCGTTTAGCAATTTTTCTTTCCAATTACACTGAATATGTTCTAAACTTAATATTTTTTCCTGAATTTACATGTTAGATGCCACATAAGTAAAAAAAATCATGAAAAAATAATGATTAGAATATACTTCTTTTTGAAATAGAATGTAATAAGAACATTAGAAAGTCTAAAACACATTTCGACAATTTTTTTGTACTCGTAACGCTTTTTTTTTTTGCAATTAGAAGGCAACTGTAGAGTTTAGAAAATAAATACGAAAAATAGCATGATTTTTTTTTACTTATTTGGCATCTAACATGTAAATTCAGGAAAGAAATATTGATTTCAGAACATTATCAGTGTAATTGGAGAGAAAAATTGCTAAACGGCATTTTTGTCCACTTTGGCGCCTCATACAAGGGGCGCGCCGATTTGTCTGGCGATTTTATCGTACTTTTTTGTTTATTTAGTGTCACAAAATCCATTAGCGTCTTCCATGCTGCATTTAAAGCACGATCAAAAGTGCGCCAAACTGAAAAGTCCCGGTGAAAAGTACTTCAGTGCAACAAACAATTTCCGTACCAAAAGTTCGATTTTCAGCGGTTTCAAGGAGCAGCTGGTGTTGCGTACATGCCATTACTAACAGATGAACAGGGATAGAGTGGGAGTTCATTTAACTATTACAGCTCCCAAATTTTCCCAAGCCAGATCAGAAACGAAGATTTAAGTTCAAGGTCTATTTACCCCGAACCTACTTCTTCTATTGCCGAAGCCTCTGCAGCTGCTGCACGGAAGAAGAAAGTGTATGAAACATTAAAACTAAAAGGGCAAACAATTTGATTGACGTTTTACGCATAAAAGATAAGATTGGCACTTCCTAGGGCGAGCGCGTTTAACAAAAAATTTGGAACAAAAATTTGTTAAACCAAAATTTTTCCTGAAACTCGGCCGTGCTTACAAAATTTTTGTCGCCTAGTGCGACCGGCTCCTTAACTTTAATACTGTATAAAAGGTACGCTATTAAAATTAAGTAAAAAGAAAAAACACCAAGTGATTTTCATGCTTACACGATGCGGCCAGCGTTGCTTGTTGTGCGATTCAAGTACTCACATCGCTTCTATCCAAGTGTAGAGCAGATTCACCGTCGAACTGAAAGAGACTTCCCAACTGTCCAAATCAACACCTCATTTTTACAGCCCAATTCCGAGTTCCAATCGTGATAGAAGACAAGACAAAATAATTCTGAAGTGCTTACTGTGCCAGTGACTGCAACGACGCGCGGACTGCCTTATCAGTGGGATACGGCAATAAAATTTTCTCTCCAGTCTCACGCAATGACGTCACCAGATCACCTGGAAGAAACAAAAAAAATCTGTACGTGGGAAGTTTTAAATTATTTCTCATATACTATTCAAGTAATCTTGATATAAGCAGACAAGTCAATACTTTAAAGAAAACGACAACACTTTTAAGTTTGTAAGACATGTTTCGACAGAAACTTCTGTCATAATGACAGAAGTTTCTGTCGAAACATGTCTTACTTCTGTCATAATGACAGAAGTTTCTGTCGAAACATGTCTTACAAACTTAAAAGTGTTGTCGTTTTCTTTAAAGTATTGACTGTTCAAGTAGAGTTGAATTGGTACATGGATACAGGTGTGTGTAACTTGGGAAGTCGTATTTTTTAAGGCTAATATCTAGCATCTCGCTGATTTAACGACACATGTAGCAAAGATCTATCAAATAGGCCTATATATGCTGTGTTAAACACACATAACTCAGATATGATCCTTCAACTTAAATATATGCCGATAGTAATGAATCCGGCCAGAATCGCCTCTAATGACTGGAAATCCTAGAAATGCTATGGTCTGAGCTACGCCTTATCTTCAAAACGAGTTCGGTGGCCCCCAATTTTTTTTTACGTTTTTAATCTAATCTTATCATTTTCTACCTGCTGTCAAAGTTTTAAAAAAAATCTGTACGTGGGAATTTTTTGGGCGCGAACGTCCTCAAGGGAACCTCAGTTCATATTAAGAATTTTGAGTAAAACAGCTTTTTTACGATTACTGCAGAAATTCACGCGCGCTCATTGGTTAAATTTTTTTGTCCATATGCGGACAGACAGATAAATTTGAAATTCATGCGACGCGTCAGCGAGCGAGAGCGGGCAATTCGACAATTTGTTATCGTAAAAAACAAATTGATGTCAGTTTTGAATGCGTCTGTCCTGTTATTGACAATGAATTTCGTCATAACATTGTCAAAGTAGTTTGCGGATCCACTCGGCTATCGCCTCGTGGATCCACAGCTACTTTGACAATGTTATGACGAAATTCATGATCAATAACAGGACAGACGCATAAAAAACTGACGTCAATTTGTTAAAGTTATAATAAGGTTTTCAGAGTTAGGTACGGTTTTCCGGGTGCTAAAACATTTGCGGACCTTGGAGCGGAATCGGGCCCTGTGTGTGACCATCTTTGAATGTCGGAATGTGTACAATCAGGTCTGATGATCTGTACTATGCTTCTTTTTCATGGCGATTGTGAAGGATAAGACTCGGTGAAGGAGGGACAATAGACCCTTTGCATAAATGGCGCCTAAATTTGAATAACAATACTTGGTACATCCTTAGCCTCACGTTCATGTTTCAAGACAAAGGAAATTTCACATGAATGTGAGGCTAAGGATGTACCAAGTATTGTTATTCACATTTAGACGCCATTTATGCAAAGGGTCTATTGTTGTGGCATTATGTCCCACTGGGGACCATAAGGAAATTTGATGTCGATGAATGAACAGTTTGGAAAGTTGGCCAACCTGCAACCATGGAAAATGCACAAAAATATGAGATCGTAACCGTACTACGTACAGAATAATTAACTGCACTTCCATTCTACCTTTCAATGTTGGAAAATGGTAAAATACAAACTTGTGTTCGGTGAAAGTGTTTTGTAAACATTACACAGAGGTGGGAGGTGCAAAATGCCTATAAAATGAATTTTTCCAACCCTTGTGATCAAGGTTGCGATTGTTGTCGTAAATCATCAACATCCAAATGTATCATTCAGGTGTGAACACTTTTGATGTATATGAGCTTGCTTCTTCGACATGTATCTGGGAGTGACATCCTGGAGGAGACTGAGCTCTTTTGGTCAGCGGTGATCAAACGCCCGAAGTTCTTGGGAAAGTCCACCCGCAGCTAGAAAATGCTAAGTTTGGTTTTGTTGTAATAACAACAACAACAACAACAACAACAATAATAATAATAATAATTTAGACATTTAGGTTATGATTTTAGCAAATGTATATGCATTTTACTTTTTTATTTACGCACTGTTTTAAGTTTCGCTTGGCTCACAGGTTATGCTATGCGCCCTGTGTTGCTTTATTTTACTGTGCATACCTGAAAATAAAAGCTTACTAAGATAGAAAAACACCAAAGAGATAATAATAAACTATAAAGGAACAAGAATGGAGAAGATTAACACGGATTACAAACGATGAACTTAAAACATGAAGACTAAACTTTTCAAGATGCGAACCAAATAATGATCCCTGATACATGTTTCTGAAAGGTCCAGTCGCACCAGCGCTGAGACCTGTTCTCGATCAATAGCTTCAAAAATCATATCAGACGTGAAGATTTTAAGGGTTTTGGTGGAGTGCGTCTGCTTGTTGCCGTGCTGGTGTTCAGTCAAGCAGTTCGTGCCTTTTATAAATTTTAAGAAAAATAAGTGGTTATAGATATGCATTTTAATTCGTTTATAGTAGATTTTTTAAAGTTATTTTGTTTCTTATGCTCATCTCATTGTAATGGTACCTGAAAAACCATTAGTGGAAAGAATCAATGAAGTCGTATGGTATCGCATGCGCAAATCGTGATAGACTTCCGCCATGATGTTGTTCATTTTCTAGACTCCAAGCGCTTCCCATGAGATCATGCTGTTGAGCAAAGAGCCATCTAAAGATCTATTCCAGCTTCTGTTCTTCTGCGTAGCAGGTAAGTTACTTTCACTTCAACTCTGTAAAATTGAACACAATGTAAAATTTAGCACTTTGAAGTCCCGAGGGGAACAGTGAATTTTGCTTCCCAAGATTCCAGCGACAACATCAGGCCACCTTCAACTGCACGCTCTGATCACGTGCCTGAGCGGTCAACATTTCGCGAGCAACAGTGAACTGTTTCCCGTTTGACGTCATAGTTTTTGTAATGTTGCCCGCTCATGGCATTTGGCGGTAAACAGTTTCATTGTTAAATGTCAAGTGACCATGAACTAGCCAATGAATGGCTGCGCTGTAGCGGGAAAAACGCCAACTATATAACAAAACCGCTATTGTGTGGGTCCACAATAGGCCATTTCCGAATTACCTCAGGCCTTTTTTTCGAAGCTAGTCTTGGTGCTCATCTTTTCATATTCAAATCAATTTTCATTCACGCGCAAATTAAACTCATTTTCATGTGAATGAAGATTGATTTTGCATTTGAAAGGATGAGCACCAAGACTTGCTTTGAAAAAAAGGCCTGAGGTCATTCAGAAATGGCCTAATATGTACAACGCGTTTCAAACCTTTGATGACTGATGTCCAGTTCAAATAAGCCACATTTGTCTACTCGGTCTTGGACTAGACCTAGCTTGCAGTCGAGGCTCTTGCGGGGAACTATAATAAAAAAAAGATTAATGTCATTTAGAACTTGTCGCGCAACATTGTTTCGTTGCAAGTTTTGGGTCGATGTTTCGCGTTTTTCACGTCACGTGACCAACTTGTCGCGTAATGGGTTGAAGAAATGCAGCGCGCTGATTGGTTGATTTGTTTAGTGTGGATCCAAGACAAGTTGCGAGTTTGATGCAAAACGAGCAACAAAGCCAAAATTTCTTGCTCAAAGTTTACCTGCGATCTACTTTCTGCAACAACTTCTTTCGCGACAACTTGATCATGCAAGGTGAAAAACGCTAAACATCGACCCCCAAAACTTGCAAAGAAACAATGTTGCGTGACAAGTTGATGGTTTTTGTATCTCGTATTTCGCCACTTTTAACCTCAGCTGCAAGCCATTTGACACTGAATGAATTATATAAAGCGCAGTTACTTTGGCACTGGCCCATTGTTGTGTAAAGTAACTAGGTTCGAGTAATCCACACCTCTTACGAACTGAGTTGCAGGACCGTACTATAAGTTATGGATCGAGTATTTTCGATTTATGGGCCAGGCGCGAAGCGCGCGGACCATACATCGAAGGAGAAAAACGAGTATCCGTAGCTTACAGTACGGACCGAGAAAACGAGGTTAGTAAGATATTTATTATATCTCTTCTGTGTGTTTGCCGCGTTCGTGACCGATTTCTATTCACGCGGAACGGCTTCAAATAAATGATGTCCGTGAAAAACAAAACGAGTCAATTTGAAATCGTTGTCAAGTGACTCTTAAGTCGTTAGCAGGTTTTAATACACAATTTTAGAAGTAAAAGAAAGCTTTAAAGCTGATTTCCAGTCCGTACTGCGCAGTCTCAGCGCTCTAATGTTTGTGAGTCTCACAAACATGAGAGGAAAATCGATGTTATTCGTTACGAACTGCTCACCTCATCTTTGAGGTGCATTTAAATTCTTTTCCCAACAGTTTCCTTGAGTTTTACAGCTTTGAAGTTTTTTCATCAAGTGATATCAGAAAGAATGAAGCATAAACCTTCGCATCGAAAAATGGCGGTTGACATGATATGAAACTTTGAATCTACTTCATGTAAGTAGATGCGAAATGCTACATTTTGTGTCGTCTTATATGAAACAAAACAAAAGTCGTAAACAAACTCTCGAGAATGCGCAGAACGGACTGGAAATCATCTTTAAACTTTTAGTTGCTATAGAAGTTAACAACACTTGGCAATAATCACTAAACGTTTAGTTAAATTTTAGCGGACCAATCACAGCTCGCGTACTAAGTGAGAGATGTAATTAAAAAAAGGATAGTATAGAGTTTTTTCAGGTGTGCTTTCCATCTCTACAGCTTGTGCTTGACACGGACCAAAAATTCAACCATTTGTTCTTCGTAATTGGTTTTAGTTTGTAAAAGGAACCGAAAGATTTCCCACAAACAGAATAATATACTTAAGAACGTGATGTGTCTTTATTATTAATTAGTCTTTCACATTTCAAGTGATGGTCGTTTAAAACTGCCCCATATCAATGTATGCGACTTGGACAGTGCTGATCCTGGCAGTACGTAGGGCATCTGTCACACATCTTAAATGACCTTGCTTTCCATGAGGTCTCGTAGCTCAGTGGATGGAGCGCCCTCCCGGTGTCCAGGAGGTCATGGGTTCGATTCCTGTCGGGGACTCAGAGCTTTTCTTTGGTCCTGTCATGTTGATCAGTTGACTTTTCATAATGTTTGCAACTGTTTAACACCTAAGTAACGTTGCAACTATTATCTAGGTGCTAAAACGAGATGTGCACCTTCAATCATGCGTAGGGTTGATATTTCAGTTATAAACCCAGCCAAGGGATTGTATCTCAGATTATCAAAAAAGAGTTCCTTACTGAGGTTTATTTGAGAAATAAGGTGTGTTCAAGTTTAGTGTGAAAGGCCTGATATTTGGTTAATAATTTTGTTTCCAGCGTTAAGAGATGACATGGAACTGTATGCACTAAGTGCAGGGATGGTGTTCCCAAGATTGGTAAGTGGCGAGAAAGGGGAAAGACAACGAGAATAACTGACAATCAGACGGACAGACACACAGACAGACAGTCTCACTTACTGGGTCTGGTAGAGAGGCTGTGTAACCGGGGCAGTGAATCGCGTAGTTGATCATCATCAACTTGAAAGTCTGACATTTCGATTATTTGACCTTTATTGGGCGGAAAGACAGACCGTCCGATAGAAAGTCAGTCAGTTAAACGGACAAATAAACGGACAGTCAGATGGACCGACAGATAGAAAGAGAAACAGATAGAAAAACAGAGACAGATAGACAGTCCGTCAGTTAAATGGACAGTCAGATCGACAGACAGAGATAGTCAGGTAGACATACAAACAGACAGACAGACAGTCAGACAGACAGACAGACAGACAGAGTGACAGGTTGGCAGTCAGCTAGAAGTCAATGAGGCAGACAGTGGGAGAGACAAGCGTACAGACAAGCGGGTTATAACGGTTTTGAAAGCTGAGCTAAGTTAGTCAAATCCTTGTTAACTGGTAATCATCACTCGTCCCTTAGATCCCTTCAGCTGATGGAAGTGATCTTCCTACAATAATAAGACTTGTGTACCGTGGGCCAGCGGAAGCGTAAGTAATGCATTCTGTTGACGTTTTTCATCCTGTTATGCAAATTATCTGAGTACCAATACCAGCCCTTTGCACACCCCATTATCTGCTTTAGACGAATAACGAATAAAGCCAAGAACACAAGTATAAATAAACTTATTCACCTGCGTTCTAATTCTTATTTCCTAGGATGCGAGCGGACATCGATTCGCTTCAGTTATTTGGAGTAAGTAAACGTTTTTTTGTGACGTCACAAAAAAATAAATTTTTGAAATTATGGGATTTGGCGCCATTTTTGAATAGAGCGCCCTTAAAAAAGGGTCGTTGCCAAAAACTACCTCTTAAGGTTATTCCTCACAATTGCACTGCGCATCCTTTCTGCGCATAATTTATGGCGTCATTTAGCGCGTCCGCGTGCACGCGCACATTGAAAATATGGCGGATTTGCCTTGATATTGAGCGCTGTCAGTTGGAAAATGGCTATAGCTCACCAACGAGCACGGGCACCCCAACGTTTTTTTCAGTCATTGTAATCAACTTATCATAAACTTTGCTTGAGGAAAGACTGATCTGATTCCTATCGCTGAAAATTGAATAAATAACGAAAATAGCAGGTAAACTGTGGTCTTTTCTATTTTGCCGTATGGTAACCATGTCAAGGAATTTGGTTGAAATTTTAATCAAGAATTCAGCTTTCTGTCTAAATTAAACTTGAAAATTTTATTTGTCTCCGATACAATGCACTGACTCCAGTTTAATGCGTGTTCTCATGAGTTTCGGTCACAAAAATTTGCAATTATTACTGGAAATGCGTTCTTGTAATAAGCGTTAAAGAATGCCAAAATGGGTCATTTTCATTGTCCCAGTGCTCCTGAATGAGTATGGGCACCCCCCTTTTTTATTTCAAAATTGAAGTTCTCATATGATAAATATTCAGTGGGCAAAGTTTGAACGAAAATCTATTGTCAGTTTTATTTCAGGGGAATTACCTTAATTGTAATTCCCAGCCAAAATATAAAGGATGAAAGTTTGATACTGCCCCATATAAATCTCTGTAATTTTGAGTCGGTTCTAAACTAGGCTCGATTTCCGCCGCTCTCTCGTGTCTGGTCTACCCTCCCCGAGAAGAACGGCTGGACGCGTGAGCGGGAAACCATGTCTGTGACGTCAATTCATAATTTAATTTCATGCGGTGCTCGTGGCCGGAAACGTTATCTGATTACAACCTACGGCTCTAAACATTTGTGCATTTGCCGTTCTATTTTTTTGTATTTTGGCCTTTCCAACCTATTTTGTTTTACATTATTGCTGCACGAATGCTGTATTCTATGGAAGAGTTCGTTTTTTGAGTAGAAGAGCGCCGTTCGACTTTGGTTTAGCAAACTGGTCATGCATGTCAAGATCTGTCAAAGGTGACGTGTTGGTCTGAATGGTTTCTGCTGCAATTTGTCACGTATGTTTTGCTAGTCGGTTTGTTTTACCTACGATGTAGTTCATTTACAAAATAATTTTGTCGGGTTCGCCGAAGACTGGTGTCGATATCCTTATAAATCGTAATACTTCTATTTGCCTGACTGGTTCGTCGCTTGAGCTCAACGTCTAGCTTGATCTGACTCTTTGTTGACTTTGTTATCTGACGTTCCGGAACTCAGAGATTCATACATTGGTGGCTGAAAAATGAACACATCTTGGCAATTGACAAACCTTTCTAGCGTTTTTCGTTGTGAATTTTTAAACTTTCGATATTAATTGTCCCTGAAGTCCTCTTGTATACCATTTATCAATTCCACATCGTCTGCCATCACGGGCCGCAATCCAAACTGGCGAGATAATTTATGCCCGACAAAAATCTGCGGGCGGTTATCTGATTGGTTAAGACTAACAAAAGAATCCTCACGCGTCCAGCCGTGCATTCGGGGGAGGAGCGCGGGCTCATTTCCCGAAAAGCGGCTGGTAATCGAGCCTAGTTCTAAACTGAAGGAACAGAACAAATTTTGAAGGGTTTCTATGGGATGCTATCAAATTTTGATCCCGTATATCTCCATTGAGAATTGCAATTCAGAGCTAATGTTTGGGTTGAGGGCATCTTTTAGGATCCTCTATAAGAATATGACATCATATCCCATCATTTCAAAAAAAATATTTTTGTGACGTCATCACTTTAGGACTATATTTGCGTTGTTTTGTTTTCTAAACTTCTCTAAACATCTTCTAATTCGTCTTTGCCGCCTGTTTATTTATTTCAGACTGTTAATGTTAACATAGATCCATACTTGGTCATAAGTAACATCAAAACGTCTATAGCGAAACGAGGAGGACATTAAGGAAGAAAGATCGATGACTCCCTTTTATAAAACAGCCATGACCAGTCAGCGGTCTCGCTACTATGCTTCGGTGGAATCATGGGAAGGAAACACGAAGGGAGAAATCAACAGTGGCCTCTGAGCATCCCGAAATACCTAGCGGTCGTTCCGCAGACATCTCAAGACGACCAGGATGCATTGCGCACTCGTATTTACGGAAAGAAATATTTCATAGCAGCTATATTCGAACTTTCTTTCAACGGGGGACTCAATTTGTATTAATGGAACAAATTTTCAATCTTTGATTACGGTCACTATGGAAAATGTTCCACAAAAACGTTAATTTTTGAAAGTGTTTTAATATTACACAAATTTTGGGTCTCAGTTTTATTTGAAGGAGCAATGCTTGTAAAAAGTTACAATGCCACGCGTTGAGAGATGAAATCAAATTGAAATGTCATCGAACATAATTTAATATTATAGAAAAACTTGAAACGAAAATTATAGCACTTTATAATAACATATCATCAGAAAGTGAAACAGCAAACGGATAACAAACAAACAATCGGAGTAAATGATATTGATCTTATTTATAACACTTGTACGTCAATGGGGAATTATTAACAAAAAAGGTTTCTCTAGGGGGGAGGGAGGTGGGGAAGAGCGGCTGGTTATGACTAGTTTGATACAAATGTAGGACATTGTCAAATCTGTTGATACCTGTGAAACGGGTTTTTATAGCTAGGCACACACAAGGGGACTAAAGTCGTGGGGACTTATCCCTTGGTGTGTTCACACTAGAAAACTGACCGATTTGTGGGGCTATTGGTCTTTGCGACTAGTCCCAGAAATTAAACTGGCTTAATTCGTGGGACTAGTCGCAGGGACCAAAAATGTGGTCCCTGCGACTAGAATTTCGATGTAAAATACGAATACACATTAGAGGACTGGTCCCCGAAGCAACTTAGTCCCTGCGGCTTGTCCCCTAGTGTGTGCCAACCTTTAGAGACGATTTGGAATATTCTTTCGCGTGCCAAATTACGCCCTAG
>JAHPZR010002108.1:87500-112500 GCA_019787425.1 Platygyra sinensis
CTGTAAATGCGCATGTAGACAAATATGATAACGCTGACGATAAGAATGATGAATGAAGTTGCTGCAGCATAATACTTCCCTGTGCTGAGGCCAAGAAATCGCGAGATCACGAACAGCGTCCACGAAGCCACGAAAAAACCCGTGAAGAGCACGAGCCGCGAAATTGTGATGATCTCGTTGTATTTAAAAGTGTAAAATAACGCGATGTATCGCTCGCATGCAACGAAAGACAGAATTAGGAACGAAGTTCCAATTGACAGATGCCACAGAACTCTGTAGCTGACAATTACCCAGCAGATGTAGCGATCTTGCAGCTCCAGTAGTCGGCGAAGCAGATACAACGGTTGAACAGCAAAGCCGACGAGGAAGTCACTCATGGACAGAAGCAGTAACAGTGTATTAGACGCCCTTGATCTCAGCTCGCTGTTTTTCAGTATTGCCGCGCACACGAGCCCGTTAGCGACAAGAGCAACCACAAGAAGCAGTCCATTCCAGACAGAGACAATCACAGACATGGTTATTAAGGATTTCGTTTGCTTCATTTCGTGGTATATCAGAAACAGACACTGTAATCCGGTTTCATTTACCATGGTCAGATCTGGTGAAGGTTGCGCGGTCGAGTTATCTAGCCTCGCAAAATCTTGTCGTCAATAATTTCGTCTCTGTATAACACGTAAATTTTTTGTTCAGTTCTTTTACTCTCAATACTGTTCTCTTGTAACAATTTTCAAATGCAGTGGTTTCAACCGTCCCAGAACTCTTCCTCTTGTACACTGTTCAGCTTAAATTCAATTACAGTCATAAAAATATAGAAAGCACACAACCTTATGGCTTCAGGGAAAGCTGTTAACAGTCTCAGCACTATACGAAATATCATTGCCTTTTCAATTTTGCATTTAATCGCACCGCCGCTGGTGTTATTCCTGTTTATGAACAAACGTAAATCAAGTTTTTTTTAGTACCTGGAATACAATTAGAAGTTTGACGTATTCACCAAATTTCACTTCTTCTTTTGAAGCAATTCCCAAGCTGTGTACACACAAACGAAGGGCATACTCGAAAAACACGAGTTTTAATATTCAATATCAACAAATGCCCCACCGGAAGGCACTTAAATTGATTTTCTTTTAGGCGACTCTACAGAGACTTTCACATTTTGAAAGAATAGGAACCGAAAAGTCTAAAATGACTACGAGATTTCAAAACATTGTCTGAAATGAATAAGACCCGGGAATGGATGACCTCTTTCGTAGCTATTTTGAAAGGGTAACTTTGTCAAGAAGTTTGGAATTCGTCAATAAACTCTGCCCTATTGGTAAACAGGAAAACGTAGGACTTTATCATTGATCATTCAGCAGCACGTTCGATTCAAGGTGAAATTTAATTTTAAGCCTGGGGGTTTATTTATTTATTTTTTAAAGTGGACTCAAACCCGAAAAGCATCAATATCAAATTCACCTTTAGACTTTCTTTGATGTTTCCTCTGCTTTCCGCCTTTTGGGTTGTGCAAAAAATATAAGTATTAATTTGGAACGGTTACATCTGGAGCGACTGCAGTCAAAAATTATTAATTCGACACAAAAACACTCTACGTTTTGTCAAATTTAATGGACAAGTTTCACAGTGGAAGAGCCGGATTAAAGGGCAGAATATGAGTTGTTTAGTGTGAGAAGAACATAATGGGAAATTTAATTGGATATAAGAAAATTAAATATACTTGGAAAGGTCACACCTTATTTGGCCTGAATTTAGATACCTCCATGGCTTTTTTCGTCTTTAATTTCCTTTTTTGGAGAGCTCCCTGACCCAAGATCAAACAAAACTCCGAGCTGGTTTTTGCCCCGGACTTGAATTTTGATTAACGACAAATTTTCCGTTTACATTAGTGGTAGGTGATATTTTGTCAACTGGTTTGAAAAGAAGCGTAATTCAAACGGCTAAATTTCATTTCAAAACGGCGTGGGTGTCTCGACAAATTTCGTTTAATTTGAGAGTGGAACATAAATTTTAATTCTTTTTTTCAAAACGAATGAAGTTCATTAAGTCCGCATGTTTTATATATTAAACTGGTATTTATCCCTCCAAATCAATTTTTGCCGACAACAACGGATATAGAGGTTCTTTCTAATATCTCAGTCATATACGATCTCTTATTTGTAACAATAATTTATTAAGACCTTAAAACGTTTGCAGGAAATGTCTCTTGAAGGTCCGAGGGTGATATTCACACGGAAATTATACGTGTAATTAGACTTTTAGCACGTTTAATCGTGTTAATATTAACGGAATTGCCTCGGGTAGATTCTTCCAAGAACTTTATTCTAGTCAATCACGTTTCGGTGAGACTTCATTAACCCTATTACCAAACTGTCAAATTTAATTCCTGTTTAGTCCTTATGTCGTTCATCGTTTTAACAATCATAGGCGTGGGGCGGGGCAATCTGTGGAGCTAAAGCTCCCCTAAAATTTGGGCAATTTTTTTGCGGGATACAAGAGAAGTTTGAGCAAAGAGTTAACGTTTCCATTTGTTTCGAGAAATTACAATGACACTAAAAACAGCGAATAACAATACTGATAATCAATATACAATAATCGTCATTTTTAACGCCCATCAGTTATTTTTTCTTGTCATTGTCTCCGAGAAAAAAGCTTTATTTTTGTATTCATTTGCTTTTTTTCCTTCTCAATGCCCAGTTTTTAAACATTCTGGTGAGAAATTTCATTCATGTCTTAACTGAAGCGTACTTTTTGTCCGATGCTGACACGGAACAATCATTGGAAATGGCGCGAAAACTGCGTCTCTCAATTTGTTTCGATTTCTGATTGGCCCAATCATTTTAAATAAAATGCTTATTGATTCGATTGCTCAAGAGACTCGGGCCCAGTTTGAATACTTTGGCCCCGTCCACACAGCGCAGCTTTATTTCTACGGTTAGGCCTACCGTCCACACTAATTCGTCACGAAAAGGGAATTTATCAAAAATACTCTTCAGACTGAAGGAATTTGAAAACAACAGCTTTGTGTCTTCGAGCAGACGAAAAGCAATCGGGTAAAAAGAACCTTTTCGAAAATGATCACATCACGATAATATGTGATTTCCGTGAACAAGGTTTTTTCAAACACGAATCGGAAATGACCGTTGCATGAGTTTTGCGTTTTCAAATTTCTCCGGCAGTGTGGATGGAAAACATTTGATAGGTTTTCAGAGTGAAAACGCCGTTATCAAACTCATCTGGTTTAGTGTGAAAGGGGCCTCGAAGAAAGCCTGAAAAAATTTCCGTTGCACCACAATTATTTCGTGAGGGACGACTTTTGACATATATACTACTTCTGATTATAATTTAAGAATTCGAAAAAAAAAATAGAAAAATAGAATAGAATACAAGAAAGATTTTCCGTGTTTCTACCCAGTTTTAGTAAATTCTACACGTATACTATAACGTAGTAAGAAACGGCGTGGTTGTTCAGCGTGGTGAGATGCAATTTTATGGTGAATCATTTGCGCATGTCTCACAATAAGCTTGCTTGTGATGTGCATGGCGACCTTTCGGCTGCATACTGATAGTCTTAATAAACACGCTGCTTAATAAACACTACCACATGCACGAAAGTGCTTCTCAATAGTTTTCATTTGAATAGTTCCGCTCTAGGGTTTCAATTCATCCACACCTTGTACAGCATAATAAACAGTCCCACATGAAAGTACTGCTTAATAGCTTTCATTTGACTAGTCACACGCTAGGATTTCATCCACAGACTTAAAAGTTAGAACCATCTTGTACAGCGTAATAAACAGTACCACATGGAAGTTCTGCTCAATAGCTTTCATTTGAATGGTCACACGCTAGGGTGTCATCCACAGACTGAAAAGTTAAAACCATCTTGTACAGCATAATAAACAGTACCACATGAAAGTACTGCTCAATAGCTTTCATTTGAATGGTCACACGCTTAGGATTTCTTCCACAGACTTAAAAGTTCGAACCACCTTGTTCAGCATATATAAAAATAGATTACTTCATAGAAAGTGCGACGTATGGATTTTTATTCACGAGTTGCAAGACTTTGAAAACTCACTCGTTCGTTTTGTAAAGTTTTGCAACTCGTGAATAAAAATCTGTACAAAGCACTTTCTATGCTGTAATTTGTTTATTGTGTATATATAGCGAGAATTAAACATATCTTTTAAATCAGTTTTATTTTTCCCCGATGACATAAGCTTACATGCAGAACAGCAAAAAATTCAAGACTGATGTAAATGACCGAACGTAATAAAAAACAAATTCGCTTTCCCGTCCAGCAGCAAGCGGACAAAGAGCCTACACAACGTAAAATACAATACGGACAATTCGTATTAAAACACAAAGTGTGAAATCTTTTCGCTTGTCCATGACGACGCTTCGCGCTGTGCAAAGACAAATTCGGACTCTGTTGACTTACGCTGTGTGTAGAAATGTTCCTCCTTGAATGTTCGCCCTTGAAACAGAGATAAGACTTGCTGAGGTGACTGTTGGCTGAAGCTGAAGTGCTGATGATCAAGATGTTGGATGTATTCCGCTGCTGTTACCGAAAGTCAACTAAAACGGGAAGCCGAAGCCATGTTTTTAAAACAAACTGCAAGCAGGCGCTGATTTTAAGACCACGCTTAAGACCACGCATTTGAATGTTTTGCTCTGATTGGCTAAGCCATTCTACTCTGGGCGATGATTGGTTATATTTTCACATGTGAAGAATGCTATACGCGTAGTTGATTGGACGTATCGCTTTTTTCACAAGTGAAAATATAGCACATAGAGAATTCTATTTGCAGGGTTTATGAACTAAGATTCTCGCTATATATACAATAATAAACATTACCACATGAAAGTACTACTCAATAGCTTTCATTTGAACGGTCACACACTAGGGTTTCATCTACAGACTTAAAAGTTAGAACCACCTTGTTCAGCACAATAAATAAAACTACATGAAAGTACTGCTCAATGGCTTTCATTTGAACGGTCACACACTAGGGTTTCATCTACAGACTTAAAAGTTAGAACCACCTTGTTCAGTACAATAAATAAAACTACATGAAAGTACTACTCAATAGCTTTCACTTGAACGGTCACACACTAGGGTTTCATCCGCAGACTTTAAAGTTAGAACCACCTTGTACGGCATAATAAACAGTACCACGTGAAAGTACTGCTCAATAGCTTTCATTTGAATGGTCACACACTAGGATTTCATCCACAGACTTAAAAGGTAGAACCACCTTGTTCAGCACAATAAATAAAACCACATGAAAGTACTGCTCAAAAGCTTTCATTTGAATGGTAACATACTGGGGTTTCATCTTTAGAACCACCTTGTACGGCATAATAAGTAGAACCAAATGAAATTACTGCTCAATTGCTTTTATTTGAATGGTTTCATCCGCCTTCATTAACGGATTTTTGAGCGCGCTCATGGGATCAACCTCTTGACTAACTGTTGCTTCGGTTACATTTGAATAAAAACGAAACAAAGGGTTTATTTCCGAAACGAACTACAAAAACTATGAATACCTTGAACCATTGAAAACGCAATGGGCGTGTCTTTTCGTAGTTTGAAAGTTGACTTTGAACACGTTTTCTAGATCAAGCAGACGCTTTGCTTCTGTTTCATTCCGTCAAGCCTGTCGTGAAATTAAGAGCTGGTCAATTTATCTGGAATTTCAATTTGAACTGCAGTGAAAATTAACGCGCGCGCTTTTGTGATTTTCCCTGCCATACAATAAGCGAGTAATCGTATGGAAGCTAGAGCAATTGAGGATTTACACTACTCGTACAATTTTGAGAGAATTTTAATTACCTGTTGTGAAGCTCAATAATTCTTATCGAACTGATTATCTTCACGTTCATGATCATAAATCACTTATCATTTTGTAGCTACCTCGTTAGTCTTGTGATTTTAGGACCCTATTGTCCACACAGAGAGTCTTATGACTTCAAATATTTATCTTACTTAAACTTCGATGAATACCCCATCGATGGGCATGTTTGGGTTAATTCGTCTACCGGCTTTAGTCTGAATCTCTCACGAAAAATCCTGTTCAGGCTTCTTGTTCCCTAAACTTATGCTTCTATTTTTTGTTTTGTGAACTTTGTTATTCGCTTCTGAAAGTCGCGTAAATGTGTTTGGGTTAGTATTTTAAAAGGATGTTTAAGTTCGTACCGTGCGGCCGACACATAGCTACCGGTATGGTGTTTAAATGTCGGTGTATGTGGGTGTTTGCCAAGTGGAAGAAGTAGTAGCAAGAGTTAGACGAAGATTTTGCAAAACAATAGTCCAAGAAATAAAAGACCCAAAGAGCAGATTCTTGGTACCTCGTCATATTAACAGGAGCAAACCAATACTTCTGCTATTTTGTACTGATTCAATGCGTTCTCTGCATGCTTGTGAAACAGCTTCGTGAAAAAATTCAGCAGCTTCATTTAGCTACCTTCTTCTACATTTTCCTAAACGACAGAAAACTCATTCTAAATAATCGAAAAGGTGATTTGAATAAAATTGAGTCAGCTTTGATAGGTTTAGACTCTTTAATTACCATATCATTCATTGACTGTTACAAAAAGATTTTATAACGCGCAGTTTTCTAAGTTTGCCCACAGAGAGCTTTTCTCCTTTAACATATAACGCAATGTATGAAAAATGATTTATTTAAAACACTCTATCGTAGGAAAAATGATTAATTTCAATACTTTTATTCATGACATTTTCACAGCGATATAATTATTTGATTTTTGAATTAAAGGAAGAAACTCTGCGACATTATTTATTTTTTGCTTATTTTCGGCAAGGTCTCGACATCACGCCCTGCAATTCACCTTGTACCAACCGATTATTAAGTTAGAAAGAAAATGAATTTGCGTTTCTTATGTTTTGGGAAATTTACAGGCAATCAACAGCATGAATTACTTAAATTACTGTGTAAGCGGATTCTTCATTAATCCCAAATTACTGTGCAAATTTGGGACACGCAGAAAAATTGAGTTTCAAGTACTGTTCACTTTTCACTTATTTGATAACTTTCATGGTTCATAGAGTCCTATAGCTCTCTTATTTTGTACGAAGCGTATAATGACAGGCTTTCACGGTTGAAACAGAGGTACAATGAAGGTTGAAAATTACAATTTTAGTTTAATACATTATTAATAGATTGACGCTAACATTGGCCGACCCGAAGTACCTTGCGTGTGAGGTTGACTCATATGATGGTCACAGCGGTTTCTTTTTCAAATCCCGCCAGGGAAAATTGAGAATCGCTGCTAAGAACTTAAAAATCGCTTCTATAACAAACCGGCACTTTTGCTACTCATAGACAGACTTAATTGAAACAGGGTGAACTCTTTTTGAGCCAAGAATTATTCCTACATTTCGTGAGCACAGGACAAAATAAACGGAATTTCCTTAACAAATGATTCTGTAGTGTTATCGATTTCTTACTGGTCCAATCAGGTTGTGCCAGTTTGAATGTGACATTCGCTTAAGAGAACAAATTGCTTAGACGTGATTACGAGGCTGTCTGTCATTTACGGTTGATAAATAATTCATGTCAAGGTATTTTTGTCTTAGGAAATATATATTAAAAGCAAACGCTGAATGCACGAATTAGTTTGGTCGAATACGAACTGTCATTTGTTGGGGAAGCCACAAAGAATTCGAGTAAACTTCTCTTCAATGCGAAATCTTATCTCCGAAGAAGATTTAAAAGGAAGACTGCGGTAAGTCGATTTTTGGAACTTTTTCTTGACATCCCGAGAGAGAATGAGATAACCCAAAGTAATATGCTGCACGAAAAGTATTTTTTACAGTATTGTAGTCAATACGAGACTTATGAAAGAAAAAGCAAACAAACCTAACATTGAACATGCAGTCGCTACTTCATATATTCGTTTAATCGCTCATGCAATTGACAACAGCATGACCATGGTATAATATTTGTTGTTGAAGTTCAAATTTTTCACAAATCATAAATGAATATTTATTTCTTTTACTGTTTTTTTTTCTTAAAAGACGAGCTCAGTAGAATACCCGAGTAAATTATTGCAGTTACTAACCGTATGGTAACATTCTCTGAATATCGAATTACATCTTCAGGTGACATTGCAGCGGTTTTCATGTACCCGCAATAATATTTAAAGTTGTTATGTAAGCTATGAAACTTGAGGCAAACCCTTCAAAACATAAAACCTGAAGTGGATCAGTGATATATAGCCATGGGCTCCGCAATAAGCCAAGGACGACTCTTTTTACGGTGTTTTCAATAAAACAATATCTCGCATCCTGCTATAGTTCTTTGCACGCACGACTAAACCTAATGCGATAACGGTATTAAAAATTGTAGGGCTGTTTCAATGAGGTATTATTACTCTTTCTACCGCATTCCCTGAAAAAATAACAAGTACTATTTATTCGTGAAACCACCGAGAAACTTAATGGATGTCAAAACCAGCAATGAACCGTAGTCCGAAACAGTGAATTAATCTTTTATGCAATTAACAAAAGTATAGCCCATTGAATTAAGGTATCCCGCCGCACCAAGATATTGAGCGGAACCTTGCTGCTAATTTAAATTTTAACCATGCGCCGTAAAAATAAAAATAAAAACAAAAAGTGATCGAACAGTTTGTAGAGGCAAAAGGCAAAGAGGAAGATTCTTTTCTAATTTCGTGGTTTTTGGGGTAACTGTCAGTTTAAACGTTCTTAAAAATGAAGAAAAACACAAGTCGAATTACTTCTGCCCAAATTAATTTTATGAAAATTTATTTTTAAAATATTAAACCATGCACATATGGGATCATGTATCATTGGACATTAAGATGAATGATACATTTTGGAGAAATTCCCGGTCACACACTATGGCAATTTTATCGCAAAATCACCAATTTTGAAAGACTTTCTTGAAATGCTGTACCGAGGAACAACAATTGCTTTGATGAGAAATTAGCTGGGGATTTAGTGATCTGAAGAGGATGGACATTAGAGATAACAAAATAAAGAAAAACTATTCAGACAATCTGTTTATTACTTTTTGGGTAAACCTTTGTCTTTCAAATTCGAAAGATTTTGGCATCTTTCACGATTCTGTATGTTACGCCAAATGTTTGATTTTTTGACCATCTAGTAAAATGGTGCCTAAGATTGTCTTGCTCGTGTAATTGAACGGAAAGTTTAAAATCAGTTGGAAGTTTTGAATAATTGATGACAAAACTGAAATTTACATTGCCAGTTAATATTTTGGTTTACTGAATAATTAATAGCCTGGAACAGCAAGCGTCATATGTCCTGCTAATATTTTTTGTGTCAATTAACGAACTCACTGTACTTTTGGTTATGCGTTGCATAGTATAAAAAAGAAATGTCCTGTTAATCAGATCCTATTTATTTTGACAGATTCGAACAAGTTTTTCGGCTTTTAATGGTAAAACATTACAAAGAGAGGAGCTTTTCCATTGAGTTAAAATATAATCTTCAGACAAAGTGTATTGAGCCACAACTCAATTACTTGTTAATTTCCTTCGCCAGGGGCTGAGGAAATTACTCCAAGTTTCTGCCTCCGCTTGTAAATCATGTTAATACATTTGTGTCACGTATCGTATTACCCCATTTCCTCGAACAACAGCTGGGGGCGATTAATCCTTTTGTTTTCTCTCAATGGCAAAGATTATGTCGACAGCGAGCCTTACAGAATGAGTTCATGTGGGTGGTTATTTGATTAAAAGCTTGTAATCGAAGAAATACTACTTCTATAAGACCTATATGCACGATTAGTTTACTAATCGTCTTTTGTATCTATTTTGCATAGCTTGTGCCAGTAATCATGCAAAACAATTTGTGTGAAAAGATCACCTTACCGACCAAATATTTTGCTAGGTAAAGTAGCAGTATACTAGCCAGTTACCTAATAGAGAGTTCACACGTTTTTTTTTTTTATTTTTAGAGATATAGGTTTGTTGCCTGCGGAAACAAACATTTCACTTTGTTCGGCTAATTATTCCCCGAGCTCGAGGTGCCGAAAAGAGCCATTCTGATGACGTAACACTCGTAATAAATTCTGATTGGCCAAACGTGCACCCACCAACCATTCAGAGAGAGTCAGGTCAAGACTTTCTTGAACAAGGGATCTTATGCCGGCGTGAACAAAAGACGTCTTTTACTGAAGCCCTTCGAGAGTTAAGATTACGCTTCGACTGACTCAGTCAATATAAAAAATATGTAGAATTTCGTGAGTCCAGCACTTCTTCCAGACCTGCATTTCCATTGATTCTGGTAACCTGTAGCTTTTGTTGCTTTAAGAGGTAGAGGCATTGTTTGGATCATTTTTGTTCCTTTGTGATCCAATAAAAAACGAAATTTGCCCAAAATTTCATCTAGTGCCTAGAATCTGGTGGCAAATCTTCTAGTGGATATGGTCTCATCTTTCCCTGTCTGTCTGCAGCAATATACCGTCTTTAAGTACCCTTAATAAGTAGAATAAAAAAATTTGAAATGATTATTTGGGAAATTTCAGTCAGATTTCTACAACACAATTAGATTATATGCTTTCGATATACAAGGCAGTATAGTTGATTAGGCCTTCAGCGTCTTCTACTATCAATCACTTCATAGAAATCTCGAGCTCATTATCTAAATTGGTAACATCTTAGCTAAAGCAGATCAAGACAAGAAAAGTTGCGGTTATCCTTTTCCTGTTGTCTGACAGTGTCTGTCTGGCTTGCTGGCTGTCATTCTATCTCTCTGTCTGTCACTAAGAAGTCCTCAAACGGAATTTAAGGAAAAGTAACAAAAAACCTGTAGGCCAGGTGAAGGGAATTCGCGACTATCGATCGTATGAATTTAGTAATTAATCAGCTAAACAGACAAATACAGCCAATGATAGTTTAGTTTTGGAGATAAATTCGTTTTCAACGGATATTAAAGGAGCTTAGTTGCAGTCTTTTGAGATCTTTTTGTCCAGGTACAAAATTACCTTTAAATCAAAGGAAACAATGAAAAGACATCATAATAAACCATAAAGGAACAAGGATGTGAAATGCTGGAGAAGATTAACACGGACTTAAAAAGACGACGTTGAAAATGAGAAAGCCGTGACGTGCATCCTCTAAAAATTATTATGTTTTTTTTTAAGTTTTTAAATGAAAGAAGGCATGCAGGCCGACACTGAAGAACAATCACCACTTGATCCATTATAATCTGATACACGTATCATCTGCTATCAAGGTAATTATTCTTGCACGATGTCCATATAATCTCCCACTCTGCTTTTACTGTAAAAATGCTTCGTTTGCGTCACTACGACGAACATCCACTTCTCTCAAAGTGCCTGCATGGGATCTGTAATTTCTTTTTTCATATTTCGCATACTGTAGTCGTGATATGTTGTAAAGGTTGTTCGAGTGCGCGTTTCATGAAGAAAACGAATATCACACATTCAGTACAGGATCTTTCAAGTGCGGTGTGTGCTACAAAAGCCACCGCACTATAAATTAAACTGTTTGTCAGTTTGCGAATAATTATAATTGTAAATCGCGGTTCACGGTTCCCCGTTCACGGTTCACGATTCACGTTTCACGCAGTTCATGCTTGTGTCTTGCCGCACGTTTTACCAGGTGGTAAAACCTGAAAGAAATAAGCAAATTTTGTCTTTAAGTTTTGTGTTGCCATAGCCCTACTCCATCTTGCCAAATGTTAACAATCTTGTCGTGCTATTCCCTGTTAAAGAATGAAAACCTTTTTTCAATGTTTTGTGTTGTGATAATCTTTAAACATCTTGGGCGAAATATTAACCTTTATTATTCAACAAATTGTAACACTATCCAAATATGGTCATGATGCTCTCGATATCTGTCATCCGTAGGTGACGGATATCCGGCGATATACGTAGCTTCGTACGTGGGAAGAAAAAGTGAAGTGAAAAAATGTTGACAGAAAGGTTTAAAAATGTTACGAGCTTGGAAATCAATGTTGTTATCAATTTGTTGAATAATAAAACAATTATCCTGCTCAATCTTGCGGAATATCGTCTGATTTTAGCCGACTCGGCCTACGGCCTCGTCGGCTAAGTATCAAACGATATTCCGCGCGATTTCGCAGGATAATTGTTAATTATCTTCCTTTGTAACCTATTAGTTTATTATATTTCGATTTATAGTATTGTAAAATTATTCTGTTTTCTGTTTAGTTTAGGTAACCTTTTGAATGCGAATTTAAATATGTATTTACACCACAAGTGACCTGATTTGAAAATTTTCTCAAAATTGCTCTTAAATTGAGTACAGTCTGCATAAAAATTGGAAATTGAAAATGTTGAAAATTTGAAATTTTGAACCCTGAAAAAAACTCTTGGAGCAAGGCTAGAACCAACTAACGCACCCCACATGTGGAAGCGGGTCGTAATCGAACTGGGGCCCGTTTTTCCAAAGCCCCGGAAACTTTTCGGGCCCATAAAACCATTTTTAGTTCATCTGTCCCTCAAACCGGAGAAGTCTATACACCTGAAACTTCTTGTATGAAGGGAATCTCTGTTCGTAATAAAAAGATGTCGATAAAGCGGCTCTGTAATCACAAGGTCTGAGAATTGCTATAGCTTTACGGGCCCGAAAGGTTCCCGGTGCTTTCGAGAAACGGAGCCCCGGGCTACATTGGTGGAGAACTGACGAGCGCTCTCACCATTGCGCCATCCCTCGTCTCATCTCTCTTTATCGTCCAAAGTAATTTTCTCCTTGACATTACAAATGATGGAATTTCAATACAGTCTGCCATGGCATATTACGTGCCCCCCAGAATATCGAAATTTGGTTCCCCTAACCAATTACTGTACTCTACTAAATTATTTAAAAACATTTTTCTCCTAACAACAAATCATTCTTTTGTAATTATTGCTGTTTTTTCCTGGTCACGGACAAACTCCCGCACGCCGAAAACAAAGAATCAATTGAGTTTTACCCATTGTTCCAAATCCAGCGTTTTCAACTAATCTCTTTAAACCCTTCTTTACAACTCTTTCAGTTGCTTCTTGAACTAAGATGCAGAAAAATACATGCAAGCCAGATAAAACTATCTATTTACAAGACGCTTATATTTAACTACGCACGCAGGAAATAATTGCTTCAACACAAGGTTTCATGTCTTTTGTTTAAATTTCGTACTAAATTGAAGTAAAACATTTTCGTTAGTGCATTACCATGCGCTATTAGCGGCAATTTAAAAGATTCAACGTTGATTGGATGAATGCAAGGAAATAATCACAATGACGTCACTGGCTGTTGACGGTTTTAGACGACTAATCACATGCCTTTCTGTGGAGTTTTTCGAATGAGACCTGATGAAATGTTTTATAATGTTAGGCTTATTGAGTAGTTCTATTGTACTTTAGACGAACGATATTTATAAGGCAGTACTCTTCCGACCAGCATCGTCAATTTGAGGTAAAGCTTCCCGATAAAAGTTGAGTCAACTAAGCTACGAAGAACGAAAAACATTACATCCTAAAGGCTTTACATGATACGGACGAAATCATCTCGAGGTATGTATTTAAGAGTTTCATTAGTGAAACTCTTGATGGCCAGCATGAATGCTCTCGCTTGAGTAACCCAACCATGGTTTTATATGCTCTTTCCAGGAAATTAAATCATAACTAGAATTTAACTAATGGGATGAAAACTATCGACAAAAAACTATGACACAACCAAAATCAGTTCTTCATTCTATGTTACAACTGTTGTTATCTTTACTCTTTAGTTAAGGAAAGTGACAATTTTTCTCTCCGTTAAATTTCTGTCATGATTAAACATTGTGTTCGTTTTATAGATTTTAAACATTATGAATTGAACAGACGAGAACGTTTGTAATGTAATCTGAATGTTCAAGAAATATGGTGTGAAATAATTTGCCACGCAACCAGATTGTGTAAATGAAATGTGGACTGCTTTCAAGTAAAGTTTAAGAAAAACGAGAGCGACTGTGAGACGTAATATAGAAGCTTATTCGATGGAAGCTTTCTTCAACTGGTAACGATAGAATGATGTTTATGTTGTTTTTAATTTTCTCGTCTCCTTCCCCGCACGAATTACGCTTTGTTAGTCATTCGCGACATGACTGAAACAGGTACTGAAAGGTATGCAAATTTTTGCGTGGCACTCATAAAGATCTGTATTCCATTCCCTTAAAATGAAAATACTAACCAGTTATCGGATTTCGAATCCATATGTGAACATAAATTGAGTGAAGTATGTATAACAGTTCAGTTTTTGATTAGCTAACGTGTTAATCTAGTGTCTGTGTAGCTGGATTGGAGTGTAAAACCTTCTTGGTACGTAATACCCAGTCAATTTATTGAACTTTTCTCTTAAGAAGATAGATATGTTCTTTGTGATATCCATGAAAGTGTGAGTATTTTTTTGCGTCCATGAACAGATTTCACATCTCCAGCTTTATCGAATGTGTTTTTTGGGTGTTTTTGCCTCGCATCTGAATGCAAAATATGCCATGTTCCCTTCACTTCCCTCGGTGCTGTCTGAGGTTACGAGAGGATTTTGATTTTGATTATTATTTTTTGGTTTTACTTGACTCTGATATGTGTTTTTAAAACATGTGTCTTATCATCGAGGAATTTATGGATGTGATTTACACGAAGCAATAATTCGTAAAGTCAAATCGTCTAGCTGTGATACTGTATTAATTTTAGTATTTGAATAGGTACGAAAGAGAAGACGACGTTAGTTATGATATCCGAAGATAGAAAATGCGAAATGATTGCTACACACTAAACGTCATAAAATTTTGAATGAACAAGGCTTAATGTAGAATTCTTACTGTACATTGCTCAGTTCTCAGAAAAAAATTATTTTGTTGCTAGCATATGATAACATAAAAGCAAAATAAAAAATGAAGAAAATATTCCGGAGCCTTTTCTTCATGCATTTTTAAAATGGTGAACTCTACCAGACAAGTATATAATCCTTGGATGAGTTATGTTTTTAAAACACCAGGTGCTGTCTTATCCAGACAAAACACAGAGAGAAAAGCTTAAAGAAAATAGTCACTCTACTGCGCTCTTTTTCAAATCAAAAAGATCATTATTTAGCTGGACCTTCATAAGTTTTAATCTAAAGAAACATGCAAACTTCTACTGAATTTTTCTGACAGATTCTGGATTATGAATTGACAGCCATTTCAGTGTGGTAGATCAAATTTTCAAATAACAAATTAAAATTTGTTTGCTCTTTTTGTCAACTGGATACAAATGTTGAGACATCTTTGATATCTCGTGTCGTTACCTCGCCTCAAAATATCGCATATATGTATTGATTATCTGACAGAAAACTACTATGCATGAGATATTTATTTTTCATGATTTATCTTGATATTCCAAATTTGGTTTCTGAAAATTTCATTATCTTCAAGAAAAACATTTCTACAGTTTCCGATATGATTGTCTGGTCGACTTCTCTCAGCTATTGCGTAATTTTAATTTTATCCCAACCTTTATAAAATCCAAGTGCTAGCTTTCTATGTTTAATATTGGCATTTTATATTAACAACCACAGCCAGGTTTGAGTTTTCAAGATAAACTCTCCTAAAAACATTCATTTTCGTTTAGACTTTACTATACTGTAGTCATTTTGAAAAACGGCAGTATTTGGTAGTGTTGGTACGATATCTCAGATTGAATAAAATTCAGCCGTGGTCGTAGAAACTCGATCTACTGTTTGTTCTTTTGACATCCTTCATGGAATATTGATAGCTAACCATGCACATTTTGACTTTGCGATTGATTTCGGAAAACAATTTTTTACAATTACTAATCATTACACTAACCTGGGAGAAAAATGTTAATTTTTTGGGAAAAACATGGTATCATAGCATTTGAAATAAGTTTAATTTTAGTGCCACAGTTTTTGCCATAAGAGCTTTAACTACACTGTAATGATCTACAGCCTCCTTTATTTTGGATTTTGTCTGTCTTTTTCCCCTCCTTTATCTTTCCTTTCTTGTTCTTCTCTATATTTTTCAAGGCCTGAAATAATTTGAGCCCTTTAGGAGTCGTGAAAGCCGTGCCTTTGGGTGGTTTGGTGCAAAGTATTGACACCGTTTTCATAAATCCAGTCATATACGTATGGATGGCATTTTATAATGATAATTTATCTTTTCAATCTTGGAACTGACCTTGTTAGCGGGGAAAAACATATGCATAAGTTAAGGCCTGTGATAAAAACTTTAGATATGTTTTTAATTGCCAGAAGCTGATAATTTCGAGGTGAAAGTGTTCCAATGATGAAACGGGTGATAACGTGTCTAAAGATAGCAACTGATTAATTTTCAAGTTTTGTTTCGTCTGAAGCCTTATCACGTTGGTGTTTTCACGGAGGTTTTCTGTTAACCTTGGTTAGGAAACCTGACAACTGATCCTGTTATCCAGTGTTTGATCAAATTTTACTAAAAAATTACAGGAGTCCGCAAGCAGATCCATGTGACAGATTCTAGAAAAAAAAAATTGGAAAACAGCTGCATTTCCCTCCATTTTCCCAAGTGCTACTAATTAATCAGTGTGAAGAAGATTTTTTACGGAGACAAGCGACGAGTTCTCGGCGTTTGCTTCCCATGTAGGTCCGCCCAATTTCTGCGTGAGATAATTATCTCCAAGAAAAACATCCCCACAGTTTCCGGTGTGATTCTCTGGTCCACTTCTGTCGACCTTAAAATCCAAGTGCTTTCTATGTGCCATATTGAAATGCATTATATATTAGCAACCACAGCCAGGTTTAGGTTGGCAAGATGGTTTCTTTGAGAATATCGTTCTTGTTAATGGTTTTTTCTCCTTATCAGCTTTTCAACTGAAGATTGTCAAACTCTCCTAAAAACACGCATTTTCTTGAAGACCTAGATTACTATATAATGTAGCCATTTCGAAAAATGGCAGCATTTGGTAATGATGTCTATTTTAATTTGATAAAATTCAGTATGTAGTCCTAGAAGCTCGATCTACAGCAGGAGCCCGTTTACCCGGAGTGTGCAGCTTCCATACAGCGTCTGTGAAAGGGCGTTTTCACAAGAGGTTTATTTTTAGATAAAACCTTCCCGGGAATTTGTTTTCAACAGCCAATCAGAAGCGAATGCGTGACTGATTAATAATATAAACTGTCGATGCGTAACTACTACAACTTACATGCGTTACAAACAAACATGGCGGATGCATGTGAGGAATCTTCTTCTGATTGCTCTGACAGTATTTCCGGTAATAATTCCAGTTTTTATGCAGAAAGTAGTAGCTCTGAAGAAAATTTGCAATGCGAAGAACCCTTCCTTATCCGAAAAGCGAAAATCACGCAGTGAGGAATTGAATTCATTCTCAAAGCGATCTGCGAAACAGAAGTCTGCCAAAAAGACAAAGCAGAAACGGGAAACAGGGAAACAGGGAAATAATAGTTTTAGTGGGAGAGGCGTACCTAAAAGTAACGCTACTTAATTGTGAAAACGCCGTTGCACGAAAATAGCGAAGTTGCACTCTCCGGGTAATGGGCTCCTGTTTTTTTTGACATCGTCCATTTAGGCGATCGGAAGCTTGTCCATACAATCTGGGTGGTAGAAATTGAACCGGAGGGGATTCTTGGTTCAGATTTCAAACCATGCACATTGTGATAGGGTAACCCGCCTAGTCGGGCAACCCTAGCCGCCTTGAAAACACGACAAAAAAAAAATGTGAGAGTGCTTTGGTAACCCGCTTGTTAGGGCAACCCTCTCTCCTTGCAAACAGGCCCTTAACTGCATTTCAGTGATACTACAGCTATCTTTATTTTGGATTTTTGTCACCCGCACAAGATAGACGTGTTTTTTAAAAAACAAGTGTTTTCAGTGAGTGCCTTTTTCAAAAAATACAAATGAAAAGGGGGGTAATGCAACTGGCCTGGATATATCTTAAATTGTTCGCTGTATATATCTTCCTGGAACAAATTTTTATCCAAGTACCCTTTTTTTTTTCAGTGCAGTTTAGGTTTACATTCATACACTATATCCTCAAGCTCAACCAAATTCGAAATTCGTTTTACTTTGTTTTAACATGTCAAATAAATAGGCGAATTAACAATATATTCAACTATAGGAACTACTGTGACACTCTATAAATGAAATTCTATTAAACCTATCATGAGATATATCTCTGGATTTATGTAAATAAATTGATTACATGTTAGAATAAATTTGGAAAATGTCAGTGTTTTTTCCCTCCACTCTCTTTTCTTCCTTTTGTTGCTCTTTTCTAATATTTTTATCGCTTGGAGTGAGTCGTTCAACCAAAGTTCATGTGGGTTATTTGGTGCAAGGTATTGACACGGTTTTCATAAATCCAGCCATATATATGTACGACATTTTATAAGATGAATTTATTCAGTTCTCAATCTTGAAACTGGCCTTGTTAGCTGGGAAAAACATATGCATAAGCTTAAGTTCTGTGATAAAAAATTTAGATATGTTTTTAATTACCAGAAGCTGATAATTTTGACGTGAAGGTGTTCCAATGATGCAACGGGTGATAAGGTTTCTAAACATACAAATTAATTTTCAAGTTTTGCTTCCTCTGAGGCCTTATCACGTGGTGTTTTGACGGATGGTTTCTGTTGACCCTGGTTAGGAATCCCGACCACTGATCCAGTTATTGAAAAAAAAAAAGTATATGCACGAATTATACGAAACAATTACAGGGTTCCGCGATTTAATCCATGTGATATACATTCTAGAAAGAAATCGGAAAACAGCTGCATTCCCCTCCATTTTCCCAAGAGCTGCTAATTAATCAGTGTGAAAAATAGTCTTCTTTTTCTATGGGGACAAGCGAGGCGCTTGCTTGGCATGGAGGTCTCTGCGTGAAAAAAAACGGTTAGTAGCTCGATCGGAAAAGATCCTGTTTTATAAATTATTTCGCTTATTTATAGGTGCAAAGTTAACTTCTGTTGGGGAAAAGAACTTCATGTGTAGGATCTTTACTTGCTAGCGCGAATCTGCTCTCTTCTGTTTCAACACCTCTATTACTTTCATTGTTAGTTTTTTATGTTACGCTTAAAAAGCAAAATGTGAAGGTTAAATTTTGCGGGGAATAAAATACTAACCCATTAAAAGGAAGGCCCTGTTTACAATATAAAATGGGTCTGATCTGTCAAGAGATCTGCGATGCAGTAAATGTTGAGGCCAACAAGAATAATTCTATAAAGAAAAGCCATTAAGAAGAAGCCAGCAAGTCCTGGTCGGTCCTTAAAACAAGCTGTTTCATTTTATTTATTTTTATTTTTTATTTCAACAAGATGCGTTACTGAGTGTGGTTTTCTCAAAATTATCAAGCCTACCTATGTGTTGTGATATGGTAAACTTGAATTAGCCAAAGGTCGACGTTCACCTTTCAATTTTGTTAGTTTTCTTTACTGAGCGTTTCTTACGGATAAAATTTCAATTTTACCGGAGCCATTGAAAAGTCAACAAGACTCGCAATTAATAGTTTCGCAGTGAAGAAAGTAATCAAAAGGCAACGAGTTAAATTAAACAAGATCGATTCATGAGCAGCAGTGAACTTTCCTATGATAAAACGTTACCCAAAACATAGCTACATCAAACAATAACTTGATCTGAAAAGAAACTGCTCTGACATCTAGAATATTAATCTACATGTGAAAATGATTGCGGATTTTAGAAGGTAGAGATTAATTTCACAACGCAGTTAATTATAAGTAGCTGAATGAAGCTTTTTCATCCTTAGGAAATGGGATTGTATAAGTTGAATGTTATAATTGGACATCGACTTCAGAAGTCGGTTGTCATGCAAATTGCTGCAGGACATTTTTCAATGCGAAATCGTTATTTTCGGAAACAGCTTGTGGCTTTTAAAATTTCAGAGAGTAAAAGGAAGAAATAATCAAACGCTCGCAGAAAATGTTCCTTAATCCTTCAACCCTTGAAAACACTAATGGTGAAACGAAATAAATCGAACAGGCAAACGAAATAAACTTTACAAGTGCTGCTCGTTGAAGTAAATACCGTGCTGAAAGTGTGTTATTTTACACTCAGTTAAACCTGAAAGAAATACTCAAACACTGGCAGAAAATTTTCCTTAATCCTTCAACCCTTGACAACACAATTAGTGAAAGAAAATAAATCGAATACGCAAACGACACTAAACTTTAGAAGTGCTTTTCGTTGACGCAAATACACTGTTGAAATGCATGTGATATATTATATTCACTTAAACTTGAATTGAGCTTAATAACTTTGAAGTAAAAGATTTTAAAACTGCTCCTCTTTGAAGCAAATACCTTGTTGAAAATTTGACATTTCATACCTAGTACAGCTTAACAACTTTGATGCTGTCATTTTTCAGAGAAATGGGTTTAAAAAGTATAATTTATTTGCTTTGAATTTTGGTTAAATTTTGATGTAAATAGTCCTAATTTTATAAAGCGCCAGGCTCAAAACGTTTTCAAGAAGTAAATAAACATGAACAGCTTGGTACTCTGTTAGTTGTAAAACCAAATTTTTAATCAGGAAACGGATCTCGGTGTCTGCATTAATTAGCTGAAAAAAATTTAAATTGATCATGATGAAAAAGAGCCAAATTGATTTCATGATAATGTTTAAGAAAATACTCTTGTACTCTCTCCGGGCTTCAAAGTTTGTTCGAAATTTTGGATTTTGTTGAAGTTTTGCAATCCTTTGCAAGATTTTTCAAAATCATTCGTTTGATCAGCATGAAATTTAATCTTGTGCTAATCACACGAGAATGCAATATTGCAGTTCTAACATGCAGCTGGGGCTACAGATACTTATACTATACTATTTAAGGAGGCTGTCTCTCTAAAAACCGACCACTGATTTTACTTCGAAAATTCGATTTTTCTCATAAGCTGGGATTTTAAAGCCCTTACCTAGTTAATCACTAAAATGAGTTTTATTTGATTAAAAATTGTAACTGAATTTTCCTAGGCTTAGTAAAAGTTCGGTCCGCTGGACTCAAGTTGCATGCCTGCCGAAACTGGAAAAATAGCACATATTGCCGTCGCTCTAAAAAAATTAATATTCGCTCAAAAGTCCCAATTCTTTTTTTAAACTATAGACATATCACAGCAGTTTGTTTAGCCATGTTTCAATTATAATTCAATGTTGTTCCTTCAACGGCTGAAAGCAGATTTTCTACCCGTTAAATCGAGTTTTGAACCAAACACGAAAATAGCGCTACTTTGAAGGCGCGTTTTAAAAATGTGGCACCTGTTTGAAACCGCTGAACTACATGAATAGAAAGTATAAATGACACTTAATTCAAAACAATAATAAAATTTGTCTGCCCACTAGGTTTTCAAAACTAACGACCGCTTAAAGTTCGGGAAATTTTGAAAATACTTCAGTGAGTAACTGCATACTCGCCTTCGTGAAGTGCTCCTATAAATTCACGTAAATCTCTTACCTGGCTTCAAGATTAAAGTTTTGGTCCTTTGTAGCAATCCTTGAATCCTAGGTAGCATTAAAACTGCCAGCTTTTCCTTCCAGCAGTAGGTTTGTATACAAGGTACATTGACACGTTCCTGATCTGTGTCGAGCGTGACGGTCACATACTTCCGTGTTCTTTGTATTGCTGACCATTGTTTTCCTCGAAGTCGGTTTAATCATGTAGAGTCCTCTTAAAAGGTTTGTAGAAGCACTCTTTTGGACAACTCTCGGCACACATACAAGTATGAACAGTAAACGGTGATCAGGGGATCCACAGAAGGATTCATAAATGTCACGGCCATTTTGTGTTTACAACGGGTGTTTTCGTTCCCAATCTTCGCGTGAGTATCACAACCTGATTCCCGTGATACAGAGTGGGAACTAATTTAGGGTGCCTTTCTTTAAGAAAATCCAAGATCCGAAAGAATCCGAAAATGAATTTTGCGTTTCTTTACTAAACAGATCAGTCCTATATCTCTCGGATCATGGTGTGTCAAAGGAACTGAAGTATCCACTCTGGAGGGTAGTACAGCGGGGTCTCTGTCACGGTTAACGAACGGAAAAAACTGAGGATCACGGATCACTAATATAAATATGTCGTTTTACCGAATCACGAAAATAAGCACGTAAGATACTCTTGATAATAACCTATCTAGAAAGAGTGTTTGAAGAAAGCAAATTAATGAAAGGCTTAGTCAAGGCTCCATATTGCAAATCGCATACCTAAGTCACCCTCGACAGACGACTCTAACCATTCGACTCAAATAGAGTGGTAAAATCAGGAGTATCGGTTTGTACTCCAAGGTCCTCACGGTTTACGCAAAACCTTCAAGTCACGAATCACGAAGAATAATTTCCTAAATTCACGTTTCACGGAAAATATCAGCCAATCACTCATCACGAGAATACCCCCGTGCGACCCTCACTCCGGGAGTGGATTCTTCGGTTCTTTTGACGCACCATGATCCGAGAGATATACGATTGATCTGTTTGGTAAAGAAACGCAAAATTCGTTTTCGGATTCTTTCGGATTCCCGATTTTTATTGACCATGAAGTTCTGACCCAGATTTTATTAAAGAAAGGCACCCTAAATTAGTTCCCAATCTGTATCACGGGAATCAGGATGTGATACTCACGCGAAGATTGGGAACGAAAACACCCGTTGTAAACACAAAATGGCCGTGACATTTATGAATCCTTCTGTGGATCCCCTGATCACCGTTTACTGTTCATACTTGTATGTGTGCCGAGAGTTGTCCAAAAGAGTGCTTCTACAAACCTTTTAAGAGGACTCTACATGATTAAACCGACTTCGAGGAAAACAATGGTCAGCAATACAAAGAACATGGAAGTATGTGACTGTCACGCTCGACACAGATCAGGAACGTGTCAATGTACCTTGTATACAAACCTACCGCTGGAAGGAAAAGCTGGCAGTTTTAATGCTACTTAGGATTCAAGGATTGCTACAAAGGACCAAAACTTTAATCTCGAAGCCAGGTAAGAGAGTTGCGTGAATTTATAGGAGCACTTCACGAAGGCGAGTATGCAGTTACTCACTAAAATATTTTCAAAATTTCCTGAACTTCAAGCGGTCATTAGTTTTGAAAACCTAGTGGGCAGACAAATTTTATTATTGGTTTGAATTAAGTGTCATTTATACTTTCTATTCATGTAGTTCAGCGGTTTCAAACAGGTGCCACATTTTTAAAACGCGCCTTCAAAGTAGCGCTATTTTCGTGTTTGGTTCAAAACTCGATTTAACGGGTAGAAAATCTGCTTTCAGCCGTTGAAGGAACAACATTGAATTATAATTGAAACATGGCTAAACAAACTGTTGTGATATGTCTATAGTTTAAAAAAAGAATTGGGACTTTTGAGCGAATATTAATTTTTTTAGAGCGACGGCAATATGTGCTATTTTTCCAGTTTCGGCAGGCATGCAACTTGAGTCCAGCGGACCGAACTTTAACTAAGCCTAGGAAAATTCAATTACAATTTTTAATCAAATGAAACTCATTTTAGTGATTAACTAGGTAAGGGCTTTAAAATCCCAGCTTATGAGAAAAATCGAATTTTCGAAGTAAAATCAGTGGTCGGTTTTTAGAGAGACAGCCTCTTAAGCAATAAAAAACGTTTTCCGTGTTTGCATAGCCTGATATAAACACGAGAGGGGTTGGGAGAATTCGAGACAGTTATGCAAACCCGAGACGAAGTCGAGGGTTTGCATAACTAATTGCAGAGCAGTCTTGCATTAGAAACGACTGAAATTGAATGTTTTTTCCTATTTACAGTTAAAGGCAATCTTTCATGTTCAGCCCTTGAGTATGAGCATTTCCAAGTGAAACGGTCGATCACTAAGCCTGTTATACAAAGAAACTACAAATACGCACAACCAGACCATGAGTTATCAGTCTAATAACGGAGGAAATATGACGGGGTCCGCAGACAACCACAGTCGTCATGGGAATTCCGCAAGTTTTGGAATCCCCCATGATACAATACCCGCCGTTGTTATCATGGTTTTCGTCCTGGTGATAAATGGCAGTGTCATCCTGCTTATAAGTTGTTACTCGTGCCTGAGAACTACAAGCAATATCATCTTGGCCAGTTTAGCAGTGTCAGACTTCTTGGTGGGATTCGTTGGTATTCCACTCCTTGTGACCTGCAGTAGTGCTTTACATCTAACTCCCGTATGCACGAGTTCCATCATATTCTTCACATTTATGGCCCTGTCTACCGTGCTACACATCACCGTAATGACCTGCGATCGTTACATCTACATTATGTGGGCCTTACGATACCCTGAAATAGTTCGCCGTAGGAGAGTTTTTACTGTCCTAGCAATCACATGGATAATCAGTCTTGGTCAGTCTTTAGTTCGTCTTTCGTGGACTTGGAATGTCAGCGTTGCTACAGCTGTTGAAGACTTGGCTCTTGTCCAATATAAGGAGACAATATACTTTTTGTTCAACATCATCGTGTTCTTCTTTATTCCACTAATTGTCATGATTGTCCTTGACGCGCGCATGTTGCTGTTGCTTCGAAAGCAGTGCCAGAGAATTGCGCGGGAAAATCTACCCGCGGAGTTTGTCAGGCGCGAAAAGAAGTTGCAACGGCGTCAACGGAGAGCTGTGTTGACATGCGTGTTGCTTCTAATCCTGTACGTCATTTTCTGGCTGCCTTATTTCATCCTGGAGCTCGTTCAACAGCATCATCCTGGTAAGCTTCTAGTTATTACCATCTACTATCTGCGTCTGTGTACATCGCTCTTCAACCCACTTACCTACACTCTGAGAAAATACGACCTGAGATCCAGAGTCAAAAGCATCTTTCAGAGGATGTTTTTCAGTTGGCGTAAGGATGAAACAGAGAAGGAATACACTAGAGGAACTAATCTGAGTCATGGTCCTGTGGCCTCAGTGTAAACAACTTGTTGAATGGAAACAGAAAAGAAATTTAATTAACTCCCTTACACACTGCGCTGAAGAAGTTAATCTGTCGGT
>JAHPZR010002108.1:117500-132500 GCA_019787425.1 Platygyra sinensis
AGAAAAAAATGATAGGTCACCGTAGTCGTTTTCGAGAAAATGACGATTTACTTCTTTGGCGAGGTCCACCCGTAAAGAAAAAGCCGCCATTTTCTAATGTGCGCGCGCTAATAACGCGTAAAATTATGCGCAGTAGGGATGCGCAATGCAATACTGGAGAATGACCTTAAGGCTAAATTTTTCAAGATATGCGAACTGTGGCACAGCTTCTTTTCGGGTTCAAGATTGCGTGCTTTAACTGCAATTATTATTCATTCAAAATCTTTCCCCGTTTCTGATTGGTTAAAACCACACGCATAACACCTTCCTTGATCTGCAGAATTCTTCATATCCTACGTAAGCCGAATTCAATAATTGTTACTTATAAAATCTTGGGGCTTGTTTTTACCCTTTGGAAGAGAGAAACGATGATTTTTTTTTTCCCGTCGTTTCGGCAGTCAGTTCACGGAACACTCAGATTTCGCCGCTAACTAAAATAGCAAAGCTGACGCCTGTGATCAATGGGCTGTCTGTTCCAATAATTTGAGCATGCTGAAAACGAAAATATATCTCGTAAGAGGTGATTTTCGTTAGCCTTCGAACACAGACGGATTTTGATGCGATATTTAACAATTATTGCATGAGCGCGCGTTGGATATGAGATGGTAAATAGCCAACGAGGCCCTTAGGGCCGAGTTGGCTATAACCAATCTCATATACAACAAGCGCGAATATAATAATTTTTTTTATTAAATTCAGTACGGTTGTATACTTGGAAAAAAAACTTAAGCTTTATTCGGCTCAGTAAAAGCGGGGTCAGAGATGGTGGAAAACGGTTTGTTGAGCGACAGCGAGCGAAGGAAACGGTCAATGGCGGCTCTCAGATGGATTTGACTAATGAACTTTTGTAAACTGACAGTGTACCATCTTTCTTTCTCGCAGACGTTCAAAAACTCCACCGAAAAACAATCAGTTCTTCTTCTGACATTTCATCTATCGGTTTCGAAAATTTGGTGCCACCAAGACTAGCAAGCTATTCAGTAACAAACATTAAGGTAAAAATTGTTGCTGTTCCGTAATCTTAATGAATGCGTAAAATCTCGATGTTCATGTTTGAAATTTTACAGCTTTTAAGGGAAACCTAACGGGTACGTACCGTTCAGTATTCTCATTCCGAACTTTATGGCTTTTTTTGTTGTCACTGGGATGGCATTGTCCGTAAGTTCTTGTATTTCATCTGTAGACAGCTCAAGGAATTTGTTTTGTTTCATCCACTTATTTGTTGACGAAACTTTGCTTCCCACAAAAAATTTTACGTCAAGCCACATTTGCCGGATTAATTACAATATAAGGTCAAACGTAGGTATAATGGCTGGTAACTGAGATACAGTGAATCAATCAGAAAGCTAAAATTGCATTTTCCGAGGTTGAGAATTTAATAATCCAAATTATTCAGATTTACGACCGTTAAAATTCTGATCTCAACAAAATGCAAATTGAACAATGCTGAGTTATTCCTCAAAATGTTCTGGCTTTATTCGAAGCAAAGAAATTCGAATTAAAAAGTACTGCGAAAATAACAGAAAGAGCCTGAAAAATGGCAAAGTGAGATTTGCCCTGAATATCGACGTCAGAAAGGAGGAAGACCCGTGGCTGAATGCAATAAAAATAAAAATTGCGTAAAAGCCGACTGTATTTGAGCATCAACATCACAACAGCAGCCAATGCTCACCTTATGAAATCTCTTTGGATAACTGACTGAAAAATAACCACACTACCGTAGATATAACGATATTTTGTTTTGGAGCCGGTTTGAGTTAAATTCAACTTTCTTTGCGATGTACAAATTCAGCCACTAGTACGTTTATAATTTACCGGCCGCAGCGTCGTCTCGCACATTCTGTTTGTATATTGGGTGTTTTACGACTTCTCGTTTCCAAACCTATTTCTCAAGGGCGTTAATGCAGTTTTCCAGAGGGAAAAACAAAAGTGTGAAGTTGAAATGAAAAAGATTAATTCTCTTTGTAATTCTTCTCTTGAAGCTATCGTTCGTTTTTATAGATTACTTTTAAGACAAAACCGAAAATTACATCCAATCGCTCTTCGAAATATTGTGGAAACTCGTCCTTTGAAATTTGTGATTGACAGGCTGAACATCTTAACCTCCTTACATAGCTTTCGCTTCGTCGTTTAGATAAGTAAAGAACGGTTCTT
Source organism: Platygyra sinensis (assembly GCA_019787425.1). Lineage (NCBI taxonomy): Eukaryota > Metazoa > Cnidaria > Anthozoa > Scleractinia > Merulinidae > Platygyra > Platygyra sinensis. Next base: position 119,694 of record JAHPZR010002108.1, read on the forward strand.
TAGAGAATATCACGTGGTCTGTAAAGCCTGGCTTTGACTAGCGACGCAATCACAAGCTCAAGCACCGTCGGGTATTTTAGAAAACTGTTTAGGCGCGAAGTAATCTGCATCCCGTGTTTTCATTGGCCAAACACAATCAGATTCAGATTTCATATTTTTATTGTTGTGCACTATTTACAAAATTATAGCATTAACATTTCAGTACATCAATAAAGAAACAAAAATAAAAACTAAGTTACACAGCTAGAAAAAAGCAAAATGTGCGCAGTGACCAAAGTGGCTTAAGCTTTCGAGTTGGTCACTGCCACAGACAATTAATTGGCATGAACATGTACATCCAAAAAAATCACCTGTGGTAAATATAATCACGTGTGGTAAATATCCTTGTGCTTTTGTTATGCCTGAGCGGTATTTCGTGTTCACTTGTTGCAGCGCAAACGAAAGAAAGAACCCAAACTCTGCAGGGAAAAGCCCAGACATGAGAAAATGGAAATTTTGATCCTCGTGCTTCTGATTATGCTGGCGTCAAGGCGATTTTCACGGTGAAATAATAATTATTGTGTTGCGCTTTTGCTCGCGCTCTTCTTCTTACTTACCTACTTACTTACTTGTGTTTGTGTCGCTAGTGGAAACAAAAACCAACCAAGCTAGAAATGTCTATTGCATAATTACCTGCTGCATTATGCATTGTTATGTGATATGTACGGTTATTTGGCCATTACACATGCAGTTAAATTGGTTATATATTGTATTTCCACCTGTACAGGTCTGACTTAAATAGTAATCAATTTTTAACTTGACTGCAAAAAAAACAGAAAAAAAAAAATCAGATCACGGGATTTACCTTGTCGTAAAAGACCCAATAACAAACTGCATTAACATTTATTTGCGTAAGTTATTTTCGATTAAAACAGTTCAACTCAAATTTACTGCCATTCTGTTCACGGAGTGAAAAAAGATTGTCCGCGAATGTCGTGATATCAGACTTTGATGACGCATGTGCTTTTGAAGTCTCCGTTCTTGTCAGCCTAAAATATTTTGTACCATTACTTATTACTTGTTTTCAGAATATTTGTTTTATCCATTGACGTCTCCTGTTACACCATCACGTACTTTCCTTTCAGTCGAGATACGGCTCTGTAGCTAAAATCCTAATGCTTGATCATTCCCACAAATTAATTATCTTTGTAGTTATATTTTTGACTGTATTGAAATAAAGATTATGAAAGATTTTTCTTTTGCATTGGGTGCCTTTATTTCGGTACCATATGCTCTACTTTTCATACACGTAGATCAAGCCACCGAGCAATGATTTCATCTGATTATTGCAAAAAAGGTGGTCCAAAATTGTAAGTCTGAGGATAAAACCCTATCGTGTGACCATTTTAATGAGAGCTCTCGAGCAGTTCTTTCATGTGATACTGTTTGTTATGTTGTACAAAGTGATTCTAAGCTTTCAATCCGTGGATAAAAGTCTAGTGTGTGACCATTCAAATGAAAACTATTGAGAAGTACTTTCATGTGGTTCAATTTATTATGCTCAACAAGGTGGCTCTAAAATTTTAGGTTATAGATGAAATCACAATGTGTGACCATACGAATGAAAGCTCTTAACGGCAGTAGTTTCATGAAATATAGTCTTTTGTTGCTGCACAAAGTGGTTCTAAACTTGAAGTATGCGGATAATACCCTAATGCGCGACCACTGAAGACTATTGTGTAATGTTATCATTCGATATCACATCGTACTGTATGCTGTACAAGGTGGTTCTGACGTTCGAGTCTTTGGGTGTTTGTGGCTATTCAAATAAAAGCTACTGGGCAGTGTTTTCACTCATTATTACATAAATTAAGGTGATTCTGAGGATCAAACGTTTGGGTGTAAGCCGCCATGATCGACCACTGTTTCCGTGAGCTTTTGTTTGTGCTTCAAATAATGCCCATGTTTTATTCTTTTGAACTCAAATATTTGGCCACTCTAGAGCATAGTAAATGGGCATTGTTACATGTACACCTGCTTGCGTAAATGTGAAAACAAATCAATCAAGTTATGTGATACGAAGATAAAAGCCGGAAAGTGGTACGTGCTTCTCGCCAGAAAACGATTTTCGCAGCACTTCCAGAATCTCACGAGCGTCACGTTTCCTCGACTACATCAATCTTAACGTCACGATATATATGAAAGTCCTGTTGGATTTTACAACGAAAAGAACAAGCTATCACAGCTGTGAACTGCTTTGTTACTGAAAAAGGTAGGGCGACTATATTTTTTTCCTTAATTCAGTTATTGATTTCTAACCGTTGCTTTTCGCATGTTTAGATTAATTAGAAAAGAAAAGAGACAGAGTATTGATGGCTTAAACCTAAATATATGCTAAATTTAGTTACTGTGATTAATTTGGCGGCGAAGTTGCAAACGCGAGCGACCATCGCTAAAAATGACCGTCGCCCTCGCGCACAATCTTTCAGCCAGCTGAAGAGGCTAATTTTGTCATCTGTAATCTATCTCAATATTCCGGCTTAGTCTTAACCAATTTTCTTATTGTATTTAGTTAATGTGTGTTTCTCTAACGCAGTGCGCAATATTAGTTTCAGCTTTCCATCTATTTTGACCAATTTAGCTTTAATTCTGTTGTAGACCAGAAATAGATAAGTTCCAAATTTAGGACACAGGAGAAATTGATAGGCACCTAGTTCGAAAGAAACTTACAGTTGCAATTAGTGACTATATATAAAACCACATGGTAGTACCTAAGTTTTGTTACTAAACCCAAAAAAGTCCATGATTTTAATTACCACGACGAAAGTTTTCTTGGCTGCAACTCTCCCAAGTTTAGAGATTCTGCTTCAATTTTAGATCTGTGCAAGCTACAGCATTAATAATTTTATTAAACAAAGCATTATGGGCAATAAAATTGAATAAAGCGTTCTCTGGCAAAAAAAGGCATTAAAATTATGAGCTTTCGACAGCCTGACTACTGTCATCGAGGGGTAAAAATTGCTGCTGCAAACAGCTCATTCCCACTCCCGAGACAATTGGTAACATTATTTTGAACAAGCGTTGATTTTACCACTCTTAATGGGCAATAAAATTGAATAAAGCGTTCTCTGGCAAAAAAGGCATTAAAATTATGAGCTTTCGACAGCCTGACTACTGTCATCGAGGGGTAAAAATTGCTGCTGTTAACAGCTCATTCCCAATCCCGAGACAGTGTAACATCATTTTGAACAAGCGTTGACTTTACCACTCCTAGCAATTTTCCGAACATTTATTTGCGTGTATTTTCAGTCTATGCTAATTACACTCAATATTAAAAAAAATTAAAGTTTCATTTTTAATCACTGTTTTTTTTTCGTCGAAGACAGTAGACTGAATGTCGAAAGCTCATATTTTGAATAATTTTTACCCGAGAACGCTTTATTCAAATTTGTTATGATCATTCCTGGGGACGGATCCTCAATATTTTTACGAAACTGAGTAACCTTGTTAAACATAGTCATAACCCCATTTTCACAAAAAACCCACAAATACTTTGTAGAAATATATTTATTATTGTTTTCTTGTTTTCATCTTATTAACACCGGGATGTCAGGGCGGCAGGAAGAGGAGGCTCTACCCTCGTCCTCTCTGTAACGTCGAGAATATTTGAGCAGTACCGTAGAGGGTATACGAAACATTCAAAATGTTTCTCAGTTTTAGTTATAGGTTAGCACCATGACGCGATGAAATCTCGTGGTAAGCGTCATAATCTCCAAGCAGCTGCCAGCTTGATTCGCCATCTTGGATTTCTTAAAAAGTCCACAATACTGCTAAGAAACACTAAAAACTAATAAAAATCAAATCAAATTGATTTTAAAATCCAACGTTAAAATATTTATTTTCAAGGCTTTAGCATATAGATCTGTGACACTTAATGACATTTTGTCCAAGGTGGCAAGTGGCATCTGATTCCGACGCAAACACTGTATTCAAAACGCCGACCAAACCGACGTGACCGATTTAGTAACTGGCTAGCTTTTTCGCAATTTCTAAAAGCTAAAGATATAAAGTGTTGCCTGAAATAACACCGAATAGAAGTTCCCATGGGAACTGGAGAAAATAAATTTCAAAGTTCAGAGGAATTGTGCAAACTTCGGGAAAATTTCATCATCAGTTCCTTCAAGTGTTCCATATGAACTTCAAAATTTGTTTCCGACATTAAGTGGTGTTAGAAATGATAATTTTGAGAAAATATTCAAAACAGACGCACATTAGTTTCCAATACAGTGTCAATCAAATCAAATCAAATTAAGTCAAATCAAATCGAGAGTTTATTCATCCACGGTAAAGTGATTAAAGCTACAAGCTTATGGGGCCTTGCAGTAAAATAAGAGAAAAAATTAATAAACACTGTAACTTACTATTATAATCTCGGTACAAATTGTTTGTCCGCTTAGTACTCGAACTTTTGATGTTGAGAACCGGCGCCCTCGTGTTTTATGTATAATCACTGAGTAATTTTGCGTATACAGTACCACACCAGATATAAAAAGAAAACACGACAATGTTTTTGTTGTATTTTACTTGACCGGCAATCGTTACAAATTTGATTGTATAATTACGCTTTACAACAGGTATGTTTATTACAATGTGAGGGTCGCGGCGGCCTAATGGTAAGGGAGCGATTTGCCTTCGGATTAACCCTTTCTCGACCCAGTGTAAAGGACTTAATGCTGGGGTCCCCCTGGGATAAACTAGCATGCTATTCCGGGGGAAGCAGAAATGTTTCTAATAGTTTTATTTTGCTGAAACTGGAATCACCCCTGGAATGAGTGAACGTCGTATGGAAAAATACAGACCTATCCACGTTACTTCAAAACGCGGCAACTTTTGGCTATAGTCATCCAAACCTATGGCTGATACTACTGGCATGAGTTCGGCTAAAGCCCATTGCAGAAACGGGAGAGCACTGGGGCGAGTTTCTTATATTAATCAGATTGAAAATCTAAACATTTCAGCTGAAATGTTCATGAATGAAAAGCTACCCAACCGAGTTTAAGAGTTTGTCAGCAATTGTCCAAATGGGAGCCTTGCAAAAGTTGCAAAATTCCAAACAAACCCTTATAATTTTTGGGCCTGTCTACCCAATCCATATAAACTCTCTATTTTGGGTGACATTTGAAGAGCTACCATTTTGCCATTTTCCTCCTACAAATACTTTTATTCATAGTAACGACTCTCAAATTTAGTTGATCTTTCATTTGAACATCTTAGTTTTTCAAACAAACGGAAAACAACCATACTCTTTCCCAGTCCTCTCACGTTTCTGCAATGGTCTATTGGAGTTATCTCCGTCTCAATGCCTTTGCTTACTTCTTGTCCATTGTTTAGGATTAATTCGGAATTTGTTTCTATTTTTATTACACTTTTTACTCCATTTAGTACTAATACTAAATTACCTGATTACCACAACAACACATAAATGGATTCTGTAGAGACTCTTTTTAGTTTCTTGATTAGTGACTGGATAGAACTATGAATCTTTTTGCTCTTGTGGTTTCATGCAGTTTTAACATCATGCGTGGGATTGGTCAGTGACAGCACATTCAACAATTCTTGCCAAGACATTTTAAGCCAGTTTCATATTTTAAAATTTCAATGAAACGTTCTGAGCAAAAATGTTTTGCTTGGAGTTGAACTTATTCCTACAATTCTTGTCTTGCACCTCTATAGCTATTCGGTGACTTATTTTGTTTTTTTTAGACTGAACTCAATTCACAAATTTTTCTCTTTGTTTACTGTGTTTTACATATCGCAGGTTTGTTATGTCTACGGTACGTTGATCTGTTTTAAGTGCAATATTCAATAAAGGGTGTACCGGTGAAAGTGTCATGATTGAATGTGAATTATTGTACGAGACACCCCCGAGGCTATTCATTTACTGGTTAAGGCCTGTCGTGAAATAATTTATTACCTTCATCTAAGGCGAAAAATCTTTTTACTGTAAGAAATCAGTTAAAGCGACGTCTTATGAGGAGAAGAAAGGATCTAAGTGCTAACATAGGCCAGACTTGTATGCCGGAAAGAGGTATTCATAACTCTACTAGAATAAATCTAGGTGTTAATAGAGTAAACACAATAGATATACGACACGTTGTGTATAGCTAGTCTGCGACTGTTTAGGTATTCAATACATGGCGGTTCATGCTTAGTACTTGCTTCTCTCGTTAACAAGGATGAACCATTTCTCGGCGTTGTTTTAATGGCGTTATTGAAAGCATAAATTAGCAGAATGTGACACTGTAAATTTCAGGCAGCAAAGCTTTCTAAATTTGCGTACGCTTCAAGGGCCACTACAGAATTAACTTTTTGAGCATAGTAAACAAAGTACATATGGAACACAAAATGAACTGGTATTGATTTACGTTGAAATGCTATTGCTTTCATTTACAATGAAACCAAGGCTTATCTGATTAATGAGCTTGTAAAGATAAAGCGTGATCCATCTTTTGTGCCCTCTCAAAACGCCTGGTTGCAAACAATGCTGTTAATATCTCCTCGATTATTTAAAACGTAAACACAGTTGCCTGCTCCTTTCGAGGAACGAACAATTCAAACAAAATAGATAACTGTCTGACTGTTTTGTATATATTTGAAATTATGCACAGTTCTGTCATTTTGAAACCTCTCTTCGATTTTGTGTCTCCAATTCCTCATTCATCTACGTAATTCGCAGATTTCTGATTTTAATTAAAACAGCTACTCAGACGCTTATCAACCCAATTAAGATTGGGCGTTTTTCGATCTTCTGCGACCGTTTCCATTGGGGAGGAAGGGACGTCATATAACGAAGGAATGGCTAATAATTTCCAGAAAGCCACCAAATCGGTCAGCCATTTTGCATTGCGTGATTTTACAAAGTGTTTAATAACCACCAAAACGGGCTCAAACATGATATCCACCAAAAAAGCAAGATTTCTCTTAAAATGTAAAAGTTAATAATAGAAAGTTATAGAATTTCGTCTAAAACTGGAAAGTTAAAAATTTTGAAAAAAATCCTGTTAAGATACGGTTGCCATGAAGACAATTTCCTTGATCTTTGACATGTCGTATAAGTTTGTGTGGGTAAATGTTAAGAAGAGTCTCGAAGGTTGATGTTAATTGCTTCGAAGAATTCCCTTTAAAGTTTCAAACTTTCAAAGTTGGCGAGGGTCTTAATAGCACTTATTTAATCCCTAAAAGTCTAACTAATATAATTTGTTCTAGCGAAAGTAACAGTTGTTCCAAAGGTTTATCAGAGGTGTTTTGCAATTTTCCCGCTAGTCATTTGCAAGTTCATTTGCAAAATAACGCACCGATATTTACATTTTTTTGCAATTTTCCAAAGCTTTGATAGTTGGCAAATTTTTGCATGAGACAACTTCAGGGCACTAACATATCTTTGTAGCCCTGCTCAAACCGGGAACGGGGGCAAAAGGTGAACCACAAATATCTTTTGTCAATGTTTACAAAAAGGTCCCAAAACAGTATGAATTCTTTTTATAAATAAAATTTAACTTTTATTACCCCTTTTCAGCGCCGTATTATTAACTTTACTTTGTTTAATTATCTGCTTAGTTTGATTAATCTTAATAGAGAACCCTTCTGTAAACCCCTTTTTGACGTAGGTCTTCTCATTAAAAAAGTGCTATTATTAGTATTAACTTAATCAGTTTTAGGTCCTTTTTGTGTTTGTTTTTATGTTTTGCTTACACTTTTAGAAAATCTAGATCTCTTAGATCTCGATACGATCCATGATAGCGGCTATTTTTATATTATGACGCAGTTACCAGACGTAAGACGTTATCCTTCCATGTTGTTTACTTCAAACGAAATTGCTTTGAATTGACTACGTGTTCTCTAAGTTTCATTCATTATTATTGCTTAAATTCTATTTTGTTCTTTATGCGGATTTTTAGTAACTATAAAGGGCGGTTCTTTTCCCTTGTCATTTCGAACACGTCAAACCAAATTTGACTAGGAATTGCTTAAAATTCCAACAAAGCCCACTGATCTTTTACGTCAAAAGAATAATCTTTTGATCCGTGTTAATATTATTAGTCGATTGATCAAGCAAACGTGGAAAGATAAGCACGAAACACAGATTTTAAGAGCACTGACCCGCTGTAACCTTGAGATTGCTGCGTAAAAAACCCATTTGCTATGGTTTGATAAAAACGCACGGACATCTCAAACCTTGCAGGTAATAAGTTGTAAGCAGTTATGAGATCTTCATTTTCAATAATTGTGCGTTTGGGATACAACTTTTGAATGTATGAGTTGTTTCGTGACGTTGTCTAGCGCAGCTTTGAGACAAGCCTATCTGAAACTAAAAGTCGGCTTTATTCGTTTAAGGTGATCCATGTTTTTTACAATTCAGTTTTTTGACCGACGTTTTGTCAACTCAGTCATTATAAACACAGTCAGCTCCTTATATGGTTACTCATTGGTTTGTTGCAACGCTTTATTTTGTAACTTAATTTATCAGTATGGCTTTAATGTTGGGAATGCTTACCCCAACGAGGTCTTTAGTCTTCAAGCTCTGCACGCGATTTCATCTGTTCATGCCGGTCTTTAGCTGAATCGACGGTTGGTCATTGTAACTCCTTCGCAAGGAAGGAGAAAAGGATGGCCATACAGAACTTTATTCGTCAGTAACGATGTATTAAACCTTGGCAACCTTTAAATATCCTTTCGTTTTGTCTTGGGGGAAACTAAGAATATTTTTTACGTCTGTCCATTATTCGTACTACATTATACCAAGTATCCGCCTGCAGCTGTTTGAATGATTACATAAATCATTAGCAGGGTCAAATCAAATTAAATTATGATTTCATCTAAACTACATGTAATAGGAGTCAAAGATTTGTCATTTACAATCCTTCAATCAAAAGAGTAACGACCAAATTTTACTAACGAGAATTGATACGATTTGTAATTTTAGTTTTAATGAATTACAGAAGAAAAAAATATTCACATAACCTGAGCAAATATTGTACAATATTTGGAATATTTAACTTTGTTGAGTTTGGTCGTAATGTGATTGGTGTTTCGTGTTATAATCATTATTACGTAGAGATAACGCAGTGATGACAGAATTGGCGCCGATCGATTCGCTCGTATTTTAGACAGTGTCTTCGCTAACGTACTTAAGTAACATATATTTAAACTATTAAACGCTACGAATTCTAAGCGAACTCTACACAAGGAATAACTGAAGGTAAGTGTTGGTTTTCGTATCGCAAATTATAACTAAGAAGTTAAAAAGATTCTCATTTTAGCGATATCAGTCATAAACGAACATTACAAAAATCGAACAAAAAAGTGAAAACTTGTCTGTAAGACTTGTATTTGCCTTTTCTCCTTTAAATGCGGTCTACAGGTCTTTTATACAACGAGTGCACTGTATGAGAGTTTTTAAGTTGAATAAAACCACGCAGCCAGCACGTTTGAGAAGGAAAGATAAGTTTCCACTTAGTTAGGTTTTTTGGAGTTAAGAAATTCTCTGTATGCTCGAATAGCTACTGCCCTGATCAACCTGGCTTAATTTTTATTTCTATATGTTCTTTGAAAAGGCTCGATCTGAATAACTCCTGTGTGTTGCTAATTTTGCATTTTTTTGTGACATCGGATTATTATCGCGTTTAGATACCGCATCATGCTTATTACATGCAGGGGAAATATCGTTCGTTGCTTAGGATACCAAGCTGCTTTTTGTTGACAAAACATATAGGAAAGAAAAAGGAAAACAGTGTTCGTCGTTGCAAAGCTTTGTTAAAAATTTAATGATAGCGTAATCTTTCATGGATAAATAATTTTCTACGAGTTGGAAATTAATGTGCTTAAGGACAAAAAGAAAAACACCAATCACGTTTCAGTATATCTTAATGGGTCCTCTGGCATTGAAATATGTGAATAATAGAATATTTTCAAGATGTTGAGGGTAAAATATCTGACATTTCAAAGGTAGAAGCATTTTCAATAACTTGATAGCGGCATTCACGTAGGTTGTACAGATGAACTTAGTGAGTTGTAGATTCAGATGTTAAAGAGTATTTTTTATAGAAAAATTAATTTTTGACTGGAGCGTTTCCTTGCCCCACTCAAACAGGTGTGTAAACACATCAACCCACATAGGGTTACCAATTTACTTTGGCTAATTATCAGAGCTCGTCAGGTCGGCCTTTAAAATTCTGAAGATGAACAACTGATTTCTCCTATATTAATAATAATCTCAATTTTTGTTGTATAATTAGCTTAGCGCCGCAAGCGGATTCTACCAGCCCACACAGGTGTGAAAGCACATTCATTTTAAACTTTAGGGTTTGTCGATTGGGAACTGATTCAAGAATTTTTGTTTTGACAGAAGGATTGAATCGAGAACCTCACCTTAAGCCGTCTCTCGATCTATCTTTGGACCACGACTACGATCACGATCACAGTCAAAGCAGCGGTCCTGATCACGATCACAATTTAGCCTCACATCAGAATTCAAGCAGTTAAACTTCAAAACGGGAAGAATATCATGAATTGTCTCTCAGGCACCAGAGTAAATATGACCGAGTCTGATAACTATACGGATTCTGAAAAACCTGGCAGCTCCTTTCAAGCGTCTGGCATTCCTCCTGACACAATCCTTCCCATTGTGTTCATGGTCTTCATTTTGGTGATAAATGGCGGAGTCATTCTGCTCATAACATGTTACTCGTCCCTTAGAAAAACAAGCAATATCATCTTGGCCAGTTTAGCAGTGTCAGACTTCCTGGTGGGATTCGTTGGTATTCCTCTCCTTGTGACTTGCAGCAGTGCTTTACATCTAACTTTGGTATGTCAAAGTTCCATCACATTTTTCGAATTTATGGCCAAGTCCACCGTGCTACACATCACTGTAATGACCTGCGATCGTTTCATTTACATTATGTGGGCCTTACGTTACCGTGATATTGTTCACCGCAGTAGGGTTATAATAGTCCTAGCAATCACATGGATGATTAGCCTTTGTCAGTCGTTAGTTCGCCTTTCGTGGACTTGGAATGTCACCGTTCAAACAGCTCAAGAAGACCTAGCTCTCGTTCAAGAGAAGGAAACAATATACTTTGTATTCAATATCATCGTTTTTTTCGTTATTCCTCTGATTGTCATGGCTGCCCTTGATGTGCGCATGCTTCTGTTGCTTCGAAAGCAGTGTCACAGAATCGCGCGGGAAAACGTGCCAATGGAATTCATCAAACATGAACAGAAGCTTTCAAAAAGACAAAGACGAGCTGTGTTGACATGCGTGTTGCTTCTAATCCTGTACGTCATCTTCTGGCTGCCTTACTTTGTTTTACAATTGTTTCAGCTTTATCATCCTCGACATGTACCATACTTCCTTCTCCTGACTATATACTACCTCAGGCTTTGTACATCGGTATTTAACCCTCTTGCCTACTCCCTGAGAAAGCATGACTTAAAAAGAAAGGTTAAGTGTATTATTTTCAAATTACTCCCACGTTCACGGGCAAGCGTTTCCGAAAGTAGTACTGTACAGTCCCTTTGAACAGATGAACGTAGTTTTGAAGGAATGTCTTATTTAATTTATGGCCATAGATACAAAGATCAAAACAAAACTTCTGTTGGAATAGAAATAAGAGCTAAACTCTCATCACTCAACCGCTCATTGCAGTCGTCATATCATTTCTTGCTTCTTAGTTCTTTAAGGTTTTGTGTTCATTGCTCGCTATTCTTTAGAACTGTGCGCAAAGGCCAGTCTTAAAAGGCCCTGCCAATTGTACTCAACATGTTAACTCAATCTTTTGTGAGGTAAAACCTTTTCTTTTAGCCCAAACGGCTGGAAATAGGGACTGCGAGCGTAGAATTTCTTGCTCAGGAACAAAACGCAGTGCTCCGACCACTGCTCGAATCTGTACCTCTAGACCCGGAGTACTTCGCCCTGACCCCTTGGCCATCGTGCCTCGCACTACCTATTGCAACAATAAACTAGGATACCGGGATACATCGACTTCCCTGATGGCATTCAGCATCTTGCAGCATAGTGCAACATGGTCGTAAAACGTGTACAGAATGATGTACGCTTCAAGTTTCAAATTCAGGGGTGGATCCAGGATTTTTCTTAGGAGGTGGTGCATCTCTAAGGGATGACGTCACTGACCGGTGAGGTAAACAAATTTTGAAAGCGAGTGGAAGAAAAAAGCTTCATTTCAGGGGGGTGGGGGGTGGGTGGGTCTCGCACCCCCTGGACCGTCCCTCTAGATCCGCCACTGAAATTGTTTACCACTGTTGAGTCTCTCCGTATTTTATTGCAAAGAAACAGAATATTGCAATAACAGCATGAGAAGGTCACTTATGTCCAGGATTGAACGCAACTATTGTTTGATTAGCACTTCATATTTGACATTTTCATTTTACTTCATATTTGACAGAATTGTGTGTGTTTTGGTGACTTTTTACCAATGAGGACACTTTGTGATGCTTATCATAAGGAATTCGAATCTCATTAGCGTTCAATCCTGGACATATCTCAAGAAGGTCCTCATCAACAGTGACTAGCTTTATTTGCATGAACATAAATCATACATTATTGCAAACTTCAACAGCAATGCTTATCGTGAAGATATAATAAGGATACGACATAGCAATGAAATTGAATCGGTTTGAGTTAAGAGAATGATCAAGTTGTGTAGATCAAAGTAACATGAAAAATATTTGATTAGAATATAGGTAGGACCCTGCGCGCGCTCTGATTGGTCAAAAACCTATGTTTTATCAGAGTATAAATCATAGAAAAAG
>JAHPZR010002108.1:137500-147500 GCA_019787425.1 Platygyra sinensis
TTCATACATACTTTTTTAAGATAGCTTTTTACTTGACTTATTAATTTTTTTTTGAAAGCTTTTAATTCGACCTATTTTGATCTTATCGTCTGTTATGCGCATATGAAAATATTTGCATTGTATCTGCGCAATATAAATTTTATATTTATTATCATTATTCATTACCTCGGGACTTAGCTCCTTCAAGGAGGAATGCCAATCTAAAATAAGGCGATGTTCAAGAAAAATTCAAGATTTTGAAAATATAAGATTGAAAGCCCTTGAACACTTGTAGAAACATTTTGAAACGATCTTGCCGAATTTACGTCTAGATGAGTGTGAAATTCCAAGAAAGATGAAAGGAGTATATCCTACAGCTGCGGTAACCTTTTACAACATAGAACAAACATTACAATCCCTTTCCCCCCTAAATGCAACCTGCATTCCCCTCCCCCCCCCCCTGCCCCGCAGTTTCAGTGTTGCCAAATAATCCATTATGTAAGAAACTTTAAGTGCAATTTATCTGAACTGTTTACTTATGAACCGACTGACTTCACGCCAACATTTCTACTTGGAAAGGTATTTAAGAAGAATTCCTGAAACTTGGGGTATTTAAAGACCAATAATGAATAAAAAAATGGATATATTTGAACGTCTGTCTCTTGACACGAGATGATTTGTCTACTGGGTGTTGTACAAAATAAGATTATGTAATATTTCAAAAACGAGTGCGAGGGTTTCATCAGGTTTCCAAACGCGAGAAACATTTGAAACCACGAGGCCGCAGGCCGAGTGGTTTTATTGTTTTAGAGCGTTTGGAAATCTGATGAAACCCGAAGCACGAGTTTTTGAAATTACTTCTCCAACAAAGAAAATTAGTTTAAATTATCATTTGAATAATATTTCCCAATTCAACTATTGTATTTGAGACGTGAAATGTGCATGATCCTCAAAACAATGTGCATGATGTGCATGATCCTATCACCTAATTGCTGCGCTGTGACAATTTTTGAATATTCATCAACTAATGTCACGTTGTTACCAAGCTGTTTGTCAGTTCCGAGCGAACACGTTGTTTCACAGAGCAAATGGCAAAGTGCAGATTTAGACCTCCTAAAACAAGCGAAGAAGAGGAAAAGTGTGTGGCCAGCGCAATCACGAGGTAACGACGGTGTGCATTTGGTCTGATAAAATTTCTAACGTCATTGCCAATTTAGGTCGAAAGTGTGCAGTAAGGTTGAAAGTGAACCAAAACATGAGGTCGCCACCATCGAGCGAGAATTTAAATTTAGAAAAAGAATGGGCTTTTCTGTTTTGGGTAGTTTAACAACTGTACCGTTACATTCAACGTTAGCAGTAAATAATTTAGGTTTAAAGTTTGTTTCGTAAAATGTGTGATTAAATAAAAGTTTAAAAATAGAAGAACCGTAGCCAGGGTAAGACATGTTAAAAACTTAAAAACGTTCACTGGCTAAATACACATATTTTTTCTCCCATTTTAATATATTCTTTTTATAGTCTCACCTATTTTTGTATTTATTGTAGTTGTCATTTCTTCCATTTTTTATCCATTGAAGGCTGTAGCCTGACAGCCGAAAGCTTGAAGTTTTTAATTGTATTTAGCCAGTGAACGTTTTTAAGTTTTTAAATAAAAGTTGTTAATCGCCACGTGTTTTTGTTGCTTTATGAATATGCAGATAAAGGAGGCTTGAAAGGGTTTTTCGTTGCTATATTGCTTGTGAAACGATGGACAATTACAAAGAAGGATGTTTAATGGTGTGGGCAAACTATATGTCTCCTTGCAACTCTATTGTTGGGCTATACTTTAAGGGTACTTGTGACGTCATATCAGTTACCATGGCAACGCACGAGGTCCACAAAAGCGTCCTCTAAATTTCAGTTTTTGTAAATTATCTGAGAAACTAATTCGGTGACCTACCATTTTTATCTCTTTGTTGGAAAGTTCCCTTAATTCTTTAACTTTTCACACAGTATCGAAAAATTTTATCTAGTAGAATTAAATATATTTAAAGAAAACGCGTTTTATGGCTTACAGAAAATTCCACTAGATAATTTTTCCCGAAACTTTTATATCTGAAGTGCCATCGCGAATGGTGCGTGTATGCAAAAAATCAAGATAGGTCACCGAGCGAACTTTCGAGCTAAAAACAAATGTTTTCCGCAGATTTTATTTCCGGTTCGCGCGATTTCACGCAGCATTAACTTCCGGTGTGCTGATTTTAATACTGATTCAGCTGACGTGTGCATCTTAGTTATGGCGTGTGTAGATTGCACGCGCGCGTGCACCTAAAAACCCTTTCGAGCCTCCTTAAGAAATCGTTTCAAACATGGGTTTCTTTCAAGGCCGTGTTTTCAACTCGTTTTTCATTGGGTTTCTAAACTCATCCACCTGACCAGAATAAGATGCTCTGGTTGGGTAAGAGCGGCATGAATAATTAATGAGTTTGAGAATTCTAAATAAAGCCTGTGAAAAGTACTGAAAGCAAGAGTTCCCTGTCGAAACTTTGCTTCACTGGACGGAACGAGACAATAACTTACACGATACGCTAGTTTGAAAGTCAAATAGTGTTTTGTAAAATAGTAGGAGCTGTTGGCGCTAATGCTCTATAATAGTCCCTCAAGAGGGTGTGGCTGGTTTTCATTGCAACCATTTAAAATGAAGCGTTTTAAATTTATTTTCGCTCAATGAGTGCAATCGCATTCATTTGATCTTTTTTCACCATATTTAAACAGCCCTTTTGTCCCTTTAAGGATACCATTCCACCTTAAGCTACGACACTTGCGATAATAGATTAATCGATCATTTATGCGTGCCACTAAAGAGATATAGAGGATATTACACGGTGGCGAGAAGATATGAATTTTATGTTCGAGTGGCAAGAACAATATCTCACTCGTTCGCTGCACTCACTCTTGTAACGAGAACATAAAACTCATATCTTCAAGCTAACGTGTAGTGTTCTTTTTATTATATAGACATAGTGATGACGGATTTTGACGATTTTCCGAAGATTTCCAAAATTTTCCAAACGAACGCTCCCGAACATTTTCCGAAGATTTCCGAAGATTACCGAAGACTTTCGATGAAGACTCGAAGATGTTTCGATCATACACCGATGAATTTAAGTACAATTTAAGAGACCAACTTGATATCAGTGAAATCATCGATATCTTTACTAGTGAGTATATGGAAAATACGCCACTTGATTCCCGGATGCAGTTTCGTATAAATTTTACGAGTGGTTTTTCAACTAAAGCACTCGTGTATATATAATAAAAAGAATGATGTTATCTGCGAGATCGTTTGCTGTGATGACAACAAGACTACTGTATATGGTACTCGATCCCACACGAACTAAGATCTAGTTCGTCAATTGACAGTTTTTTAGAAGACATTTAAAAACATGTCTTTTTAAACAAACTTCTTAATTAACTCTTAAACATGTTTAAATATCTTAGAATTTTAATTAAGTCTATTCCTACTATTTCTTCCCGTTCCCTCCTTTCTTTTAGCCTTTTTATAATCCTTAATACATGTACAGGACCATAGGCGTTTGTGGTTTGCCGCTATACAAATATTCTTTTTAGTAGTTATTATGTCGCTTTAAAATGTCCCATGGTTCAAACGTAGAGCATTTTTCACGGCTTGTGGTGCCTCCTTGCTGTTCAACTTAACTACTTGCTTTATCTAGGACTCCGAGCAGCCTATCCCTAATTCTTGACAATTCCCTGCTTGAAAATCCCCGTGGAAGAACCCAAACTGGCGATCAGATAATACGCTCGCCTTTGGCCGTTTACGTTCTTCCGCACGGATAACCAGCCAAAGAGAAACTGCTCGCAGTATAAATTTGTTTTGCACCAGTATGTATTCTAAAATAGAGCAAAACAGGTTGTTTACCTCCTTGATGCAGTCATATTTCTCGTTCAGCTTCAAACGTTAAGTCAAGGGGCGAACGTAGCAAGGTCAGATACATATCAAGTAGGAGATGGACGCCAAGAATTAAAATGTAATTCAGTTCAGTACATGTGAATAGCAAACAATGGTGTTGATGTTAAGGTAACAGACATTTACCGTGAAAAATGTCGATTATCATTTAAAAGAGTCGTTGCTGCGTTGAAATGGCTAGTTTCACAAAAGTCTTTTTATATTTACATGAAAATAACGTCTTTGTAGTATAAACAGAGAAATTTGGGGCAGAAGTTGCAAGACTTAAACGAGACAAAAAGAAGAACATTAAAACGTAAAGAAACCACTTTTTCCTCACTGCTTTCAACAATCACAAGATTTGCTACTACTAGGTATACAACTAACTTTTATATAATAAATATTGTTATTTAATTAACTTCAAGTACATATTGAATTGATGCTAGTCTATCACCAACTGAGCGTGAACTTCAAATGATTTTCAAAGAGCTCATTTAATTATGCACGATCTGCACGTGGCTGCTGCCCCAAACTTTTGTATTATATCTAACACGGGGGCTAATCTATCAAACAATATGAGGCTTTATCGCAATTCTCACTGGTTGCTTTGAAGTTTCTCTGTCAAGTTCGTATTTTCAAAACGTTTACCGATATACGTTACCTGGAAGGGTGTTAATGGAAATTCGCTTACCTCGATTAGCTCTTAAATTAGTCTGGATGAATTACCCTAATTTTCAGTTTGAATTTTTTTCCTTGGTGATAAAGTGTGTATTGTTGCTGCTCCTTGCGTAAAACGATAATCCCTCACAAAATTTTTTTTTACAGCAAATTTGTTTATTCTTAAAATTCATTTAAATAGGAGCCACTGGCGCCAAATGTCCCACTTTTCACTTCAAAAGGTTTGCAGGCCTCTGTCTATCACCATGGATACTGAATTCGCCCGCTGGGCAAATATTTCTAAAGAAATAGGAGACTTTATGTGTCTCAGTGACTGGAAGGAAAATATTATCTCGCTAGGCTTAGCGAGTGGACAGGCTCCGCGTGAGCGCGAAAAGAAATTCTGGGAGCGACGCCATTTTCGCTTCCCTTGGAGGAGAGGCTCCTTCGATCTTCCTACGGAAAGGGACTCTTTTCACAGGGCACATTTTCCTCTCCTCGGGTCCTTTGATATGGTCTCGGGTACCTAAGACACCCGCCCGCGAGGAAACTATAACGAGCATTTATTTGAGAAAAAGGTGTCCCTTCCTGCTCAGCCGAGAAGTTGACCCTGCGCGATTATTCCGTTATATAGCCCTTATTAGATAAATGCGTAGTTGTCATGTATTCTGGGTTCCGTTGAACTAATTTTTACATCTGTAATATAAATTTCTGCTTCAAAACATAAAACTGAGGGATTACGGAACATTCGACACGCTGTGAGTTGACCTGGTTAAACGAACCAAAGTGTTTAGATGAGAAAAAGTTGTCTCGCCTGCCAGGGTTACCCTACCCGCCATCATAGTTGTGTCGTCCCCCGAGAAAACTAGGGGACATTCATACAAATGGTTTTTTTCACTTTTTCAACGTGAAACTCCCCCAGGGCAACTCGAGGGAGGGCTGTCTCGGTTACCCAAAAACGATTAAATAAGGCTTCAGACCGGTCTTGGTTTCGGCGGACATCATCTCGCTTGCCGGTTTAATATTTTGCCCTTTATAACCCAATCTGGAGCCTGTTCTTTCTCATGCTAAGGAGTCTTGTTCCTCGCGTGTTTAGTTAACGACATGGGAAGAAAAATATTCAAGCACAGTAAAACAGGATCAGAAACAGCTCGCTTGTCTAACGTTGGATATCACTGAAATTTGCAGGAGACTCCGCGGCAACTACCTAGTGTGCTGCTTGAGGTGGAAACGAAATAATGTGCCTCAAGCAACTCGCAAGTCGCTTCGTATGCCCCTAGTCTGTCCACTGTCAATTTTTCTGCGATATATTTTTTCTTTCTAGGTCGTCATATCCCCGCAGATTTTCTTGCTTGGGGGACAAACACAGCAAAAATCGCTGTAACTTTTTTGCTGTAATTTTTGCGGTGTTTGCCCCCAGGCAAGATGGTGTTAGAAACCGTCAAAAAGTCTATATTGCGTCGGTTTACATTTATGAAATTTGATTACTTAGCCGGGGTAGATATCTAAGTAACACAAAATCGTTGATAGTAAATAGAAGCAAAGATTGAAGCTTGAAATTTTAGGTTCGCTGAGTAGATTGCCACTTGAACAATGCGCAAAAAAAAGATCCAAGCGAGAAAAGAAAATTAGTTTTTTTAAATACCTGTTTGAAACATATTTTTTCAGTCGCTGCCCTGTTTCAACTGCGAGACTGTATTTTGTTGTAAACATAAAAAAAAAACAAACAAACAAATAAACAAACAAAAAAGAAAAGAAAAAGAAAAAAAAAACAAAAACAAAAACAAAAATCCCAAGTACAACCGTAAAACCATGGTATACAAGGAGAGAGCGTTTTATAACCATTTTAACCATGCCATAGAAATAAAGTGGTCAACACCATTAATGGATGTAATACTGTCGCTTATAATTCAACAAATTGTAACACTATCCAAATATGGTCATGATGCGCTCGATATCTGTCATCCGTAGGTAACAGATATCCGGCGATATACGTAGCTTCGTAAGTGGGAAGAAAAAGTGAAGTGAAAAAATGTCGACAGAAAGGTTTAAAAATGTTACGAGCTTGGAAACCAATTTTGTTATCAATTTGTTGAATAATAAAACAATTATCCTGCTCAATCTCGCGGAATATCGTCTGATTTTAGCCGACTCGGCCTATGGCCTCGTCGGCTAAGTATCAGACGATATTCCGCGCGATTTCGCAGGATAATTGTTAAATATACGCCGCTTTTCCTGTACTCTGATTGGCTGTTTTTTATATGGCATGGTAGTGTAGATACAATACCTGTATGCTACGTCGTAAAATCCTAGATATGTTACAAGAATTTTTGCGATTATTTCTGATTTCAGATTGATTGCGGCTATTTTTTCCTCAAATGGCATCGAGGAAATGAACACGAAATTCTGAACATGAATTGAAAATCAAAGGCATTTGTTTGGAGTCGCTAGACTAAAAAATGATTTCATATGATACACGTTTTACGAAGAGGGAAGCGCGGTGGCGTCATGGTTAGTGCGCTCGTCTCCGAATCGAGTGGTCCGGGTTCGAGCCTTGGTCGAGGACATTGTGTTGTGTTCTTGGACAGGACACTTAACTCTCACAATGCAAACTTGACCCTTGTGAATGCGGCAAAGTTTACATCGGCGAGACTGAAAGACCTTTGCAAGACAGGATAAAGGAGCACGACCGAGACATCTGGCTTGCCCGTACCCAGACCTCCGCCATTCAGGGCACGCCCACAGCACCGGACACTATCCGCTTCGGGATAAGGTAAAGGTTATTGATCGTGATCCACATTTGTACACACGCAGGGTCAAAGAGGCGATTCACATAAGACTTCACCCTAACAACATCAACAGGGATAGTGGAATTGAAATTCCAGAAGCATGGATACCCACGATCAAGAAACACAACAACAGCGGGAGAACTGTAAAAAGCGGACCGCATAAGGAACAGTCCATCGGAGCAGCGAGGATTGAAACGCACCAATCATAGCTGTTGAACACCAACCCATCACAGCAGAGCATCGTGCTTTATAAGGTTTCGCGTACCCAGTCGACCTCATCGCCTGATGAAGACTAGCAGTATGCAGTCGAAACGTCGAGATTCACATCCTAACTGACCACATCACGAGGCAAACAGTAATATTTTATTAGTAATAGTAATTGGACCGAGTGGAGTACAATTCAGGGAGTAATCGCGCGAGTAATTTCAAAATCGGACGAGCGCGAAGCGCGAGGCCGATCTGAAATTACGAGCACGATTACTCCCTGAATTGTACGACACGAGATCCAATTACCAATTAATCGTATCTATAACAAATTTCGGAATTTAAAATGTCTTTTGAGAACTTCTTTTGAGCGAAAACGTCTGTAGCGCTTTTCCTAAGTTTTGAAAACTGTAAAAAACATTGCCAAGAAAGCCATTAAAGCGCGCGTAATTGACGTGAAAATCACGTGGGTATCCAATTACAGGTGTCCGATTACAAAAAGTTCAAATTGGACACCTGTAATTGGACACCCACGTGATCGCGCGCCGATTACGTGACAAATAGGCGCGCGGAGAACCAATGACGATCGAGAATTTTGTTATAGATACGATTATTATTATTATCACTTTATCACGATGAACAACAGCAATATTTTTCCTGACATAAATGAGTTAAAGCTTGTAAAATATACAACCTGTCATCCAAGCGGAATTACCACACAAAACAGAACCACTTTCTAAAGTATTTTTTATTTTCTTCCACTAGCAGAAAGATGCCCTACTCTTCCTTCAATTTCAGTAATTAAAGGTAAATAGGCCATGTTACAGTTGGATTCTTAGGCACCTGGCCTTTGAATGCAAGCGAGGCTGGAGGAGGCCTTGCTTCTGCTTTGTTCATTTAAATCATCGCCCTCTAGTTAACAGAAGAACAGCTTGATTTACACAATAAAAGCGGCGAGCTCTGTATCAAAACAAGGCCACCTCCAGACTCACTGCCATTTAGTAGCCAGTTCACTGAGCAGGCAATTATAAAATGGTCTCTTACTCAGAATTACATGAATTATCGGTTCCTATACATGCAATAGGCTAGTTTCGAATTGTGCAGAAAGAAAAGAACAGAGTCGAGGTTCAGGGGAATAATTAGCATTTTGTATTGTTCATAACAAAGGAAAATGCAAATTATTCTCCTGAACCTCGACTCTGTTCTTTTGTTTCTGCACAATTCGAAACTAGCCTATTCATGACTGGGAAATAATTTTTTTTCTGGCTGGCTAATGACTGCGCAACTGACCTCTGTATTTTATAACAAATAAATAAACTCACATCACTATTGGAGGTGCCATTATTTTTGACGGGGGTGGGGGAGTGGGTTGGACAATCTCCGAAAACAGTTCCTGCACAGCAGAAACAAGAAAACATGTGCAAGGTGAACCATGGAGAAGAAATCGAATAAGTGCTTTCTACCGATCCATGTCCTGTGTTTCTTTTATAAAAAATTCTTGCATAAGCTATTGCTCACTAATAATCATGTGCAAACTAAAGGTAAGAAAACATTTCATGCCCCAGAAAATTGCTCAAACCCCCGCCTTCTAAAATCTGACTGACAAACAAAAAACAAAAAGAAAACAATGGCTCGTCTCTTAAATGGGTCGACTTCTGCCATATCAGTACACCGAAATAATCCTGAAATATGTATGGTATTTTCCAATACAATTCACAAGAACTCATTTTCAACTAAATCAACAAGATACCTTTTATTCTGTATTGACTGAACTGATAAAAACTGAATCAACTGCTTTTACATAATAAATCACATATGTAGATGTACATGTACATGTTGTATAGTCAGACAAGTAAATAAACAAGGAAACAAATTAAACTAGTGGTCGGCACCTTTGTAAATTTTTTGTCTGCACTGTGGCGGTTCATGATTGATTCTGAATCGCGCGGTCTGTGTGCGCGCGAGCCCTAGCAAGGGTTTGTGTGTTCTGTTATTGGGAAAAACACTCGGCGCTAAGTAATTTGGTCTCACGGTACCTTTCCGCCTCCCACGGGAGAAAAACAACATCTCATCCAAACTACTCATACCACGTAAAACGGAGATAAGCCACTAGAACACAGACTTCCCCCTTTTCAACTTGTATTACAGTTTAGTCTCTAAGACCATAGCGTCTACGGACGTCTATTCAGATATTTTATACGTTGTAGAAACTAAAGCCTCCTCCACACTACCCCGGAGAAATTTGAAAACGAAGGTTTCACTCTGAAAACATATCAAATGTTCTTCCTCCACACTACGACAGATGAATTTAAAAATCAAACAATCACTGGTCATTTTAGATCTGTGTTTGATCGTTACGCTCTTTTTTGAAGTCTTTCTATCCTTCCAGTGCGAAAACGAAACGATGGCGTTTCCAAATTCCTCT